>PVKH010022357.1:0-14119 GCA_004027955.1 Chaetophractus vellerosus
GCAATAAGCCTTTGATATTTACCCAAATTGTTGCATACATCTATAGTTCTTTCCTTAAAATTGTTTTTCATCATGTAAATGTTTATCCTTTTATTCAATGAAGGACAATGAGATTTTATAGCAAAAGACCTTCAACAAATATTAGCAGTTAATTGTTTATTATATGTTTTGGGTAGTTGATATTTTATAATCATTTTTAGCATTTTAACAGAGCAGACAATAGCCAACCAAAAAGAAACAATCTGATGATACAATGTGTGAGCATAATATCCAGGTCTGTGCTTAGTAAACAGAATATCATCCTCGTTCAGATTTCATGGTTTTCAAACTCAGCACTTCCAGCTATTAACTCTGTGACTAAATATATTTTGCTAAATCTCTGTATGTATCAGTTTTTTTGATGGAAAAATGAGGATACCAATAATAGTTGTCTTGGAAAGTTTATTGTGTGGCAAGATTGAGAAAATATATGTGAATGACTTAGCCTGACAGGCATGCCATCATCATAATTCTCAACAAAACCATTGTTCCAAACCCAGGCAAAGCTCTTGTCTTTCTCAATCCAATATTATCAGTAGGGAAAGGGGGAAAAGCATATTGGGGTTAAGGAAAGGAATGCCAGTGTAGTAGCAACAATGGACTAATAGGTAACCAATAACCTTAAGATAGATTCTTATGCACCAAATAATTTGATGTAATTTAGTACATATTGAAGTCATGGGTATTTTAGACATTTCCTTTTTAGTGCCATTTTCACACTGAACATTTTGCCAATGAACACCTTCATGTCCCTGTTCCTGAGGCTGTAAATGACAGGATTCAGGATGGGAGGCAAAGGAGAATATAACATAGGCATAAAGAGGTTCAGTCTTGGAGTTGGAACATATGTGTGCAATGGCTTCAGAAGAGAGGATTAAGGTCACCAGCAATGAGATGAGGCATGCATGTGGAGGAAGTTTTGAACCTGCTTTATGCAAATGGAGTTTTTATGACAGTGGCAAAAATGTGAACACAGGAAACAACCATTAAAATAAAACACAGGAAAGCAAAACAACAACCAGCCATAACAAATGCATGCATATTCTGAAACATGCTCTCAAGAACAAGAAAGAGTAAACAATTATGGGATATAACAGGAAAACTTATGCTCAATGTTCAGCTCACAGAAACTGACAAAATACCTACCACATGAATGGAACAATAGACATGACCACTGAACCATAATGCAGTTTGCATCTGCACTTGGAAACGTCTAAACATTAAGAGTTAGAGGGCAGAAGATGACAAATGGCTGCACCATGGTCATAAAACATGAATATAAACAAGGCATCAGTGCCAGTGAAAAATATAGCAAGGAAACCATGTGAAACACATCTTAGAAAGAAGATGGAATGGCTGTTGGTCACAGTTCATGATGTATTTGGAGACAGTGATGGAGATAAAGCTCAACCTCTTTAAAAATATTGAACAGGAAAAACACTGCCACACTCATTCCATGAAGCCAATATCACCCTAATACAAAAACTAGATTGGGATAACAAGAAAAAAAATTATATACCAGTTTCCTAATGAATATAGATGTAAAAATCTTCAACAAAATACTTGTTAATCAAATCCAGCAGTACATTAAAATAATTTTACTCATGATCATGTGGGTTTTATCTCAGTTATATAAGGGGGGTTCAATGAAAGGGAATAATTGTAATATATTACATAACTAAATTGAAGAATAAAAATCAGGTGATAATCTTGATTGATGCAGAAAAGACAGTTGACAAAATCCAACATCCATTCTTGATGAAAACTCTCCAAAAGAGAGGAATAGAAGGAAACTTTCTGAACATGATAAAGTGCATATATGTAAAACACACAGCTAACTCTGTTCTGAATGGAGAAAGACTGAAAGCTTTCCCACTGAGATCAGGAACAAGACAAGGATACCTATTATCATCCCTGTTATCATTATTATGATGGAATTTTCAGCTAGAGCAATTAGGCAAGAAAGAGAAAAAAAAAAGGCATCCAAATAGGAAAAGAAGAAGTAAAACTTTCACTTTTTGCTGAGGACAAGATTCTTCATGTAGAAAATCCTGAAAAATCCACAACAAAGCAAATAGGACTAATAGACAAGTTCAGCAAAGTGACAGGATACAAGATTGACATGCAAAAATCAGTATTGTTTCTACACACTGCTAATGTGCAATCTGAGGAAGAAGTCATGAAACAACGCAATATATAATAGAGACAAAAATAATCAAATATTTAGGAATAAACATAAGCAAGGACATAAAGGACTTGTATTCAGAAAACTACAAAACATTGCTAAAAGGAAACAAAGAATACATAAATAAATAGAAGGACATCCCATGTTCATGGATTAAAAGAATAAATATTGTTCAGATGTCAATTCAACCTAAATTTATCTACAGATTCAATGCAATCCCAATGATACTTCCAACAGCCTTTTTTACAGAAAAGGAAAGGCCAATTATCAAACTCACTTGGAAAGGTAATAGGTTCCAAATGACCAAAAATATCTTTAAATAGAAGAACAAGATGGAGGAATCCCACTTCCTGACTTCAAATCATATTACTTATCTATAATTGTAAAAACAGTATTGTATTGGAATGAAGATAGATATATTGACCAATGGAATAGAATTGAATGTTCATAATTCAATCCCCAAATTTATGGCAAAATGATTTTTGACAAGGTTGTAAAGCCCACAATGCTGGGCCAGAGCAGTCTGTTCAACAAATGGTGAATAAGGAGGACCCCTATCTCACACTTTATACAAAATTTAACACAGAATAGATCAAAGAAGTAAATATAAAAACCACAACCATAAAATTCCTAGAAGAAAATGTAGGGAAACATCTTCAAGACCTTGTGGTATGTGATGGATTCTTAAACCTTGCATGCAAGGCACAAGAAATGAAATAAAAAATAGATCAAACAATTTTGTGCTTAAACACTTTTTCCTGACTTTGTCAAGAAAGTGAAAAGTCCACCTACACAATGGGAGAAAATATTTGGAAATCATATAACTGAAAAGTGATTGATATCCATGTTATATAAAGAAATCTTACAACCCAATGATCAAAAGACAAGCAGCCCAATTAAAAATAGCCCAAAGACTTGATGAGACATTTCTTCAAAGAGGAAATACAAATGGCCAAACAGCTCATTAAAAAAATATTTAACCTCATAAGCTATTAGATCAAAACTACACCGAAATCATTTCACACATTATAGAATTACCATTATTACAAAAACAGAAAGCTGTAAGTGCTGGAGAGGTTGTGGAGAAATAAGAACACTCCTTAACTGTTTTTGTGAATGGAGAATGGTGCACCCTTTGTGAAAGACTGTAGGTTCCTCAAGAAACTAAATATGGAACTGACATATGATCCAGCAATCTCATTACTAGAAATATACTTAGAATAATTGAAAGCAAGGGTGTGAACTGACATTTGCACACAGATGTGCATAGCAGCATTATTCACAATTGCTAAAATATGGAAACAATCCAAGTGTCCATCAACCAATGAATGGATAAACAATATGTGGTATATACATACAATGGAATACTATTTAGCTGAAATAAAAATGAAATAGGGATGCATATGACAACATGGAGGAACCTTGAGGACATTATGTTGAGTGAAATGTCAGACACAAAAGTACAAATATTGTATGTTCTCAATAATATGAATGAAAATGATGAGAAACTCACAGATGAAAACTCTATAATATAGGTTACAAGAAAATTTAATGTGGGCTGAAAATGGAAGTTGATACTTAATGTATGCAGAATTTTTAAGAAAGTTCATTGCAAAAGTGTGGAAATTAATAGAGTTAATGGTAATACATTTTAGTGAGTATAACTAACACTGCTGATGTATAAATGTGATTGTGGCTGGAAGAGGTACTCTGTGGATGTAATCGTTCAATTGCAAGGAAGCTAGAGAATAGCATAGGGACTGCATAACATAGTGCTTTTGGTGGTGGATGAAGATTGTGGTTAATAACATAAGTATAATAATGTTCTTCCTTTACAAAGTGTTAAATATAGAGTGATATGTGGAAAAATTACAACAAACTTATGGATAATAGTTTACAGTAATATTGTAATATTTCTATAGCAATGGTAAAGATGGTATTATATCAATATTAAGAGACAATAGGAGGTATAATGAGATAAATTTAGGTTCCCAGGTCATGAAATCTAGAAACACATCATCCTGGAAAAGCTATAATGCAGAAGAATTTTTAAAATTTACTTTCCTTACCTCAGGCACAGTCTTTTATAACTTTATTATTATGTCCAAGCCACATATATTTCCCCTTGTCAAAGTTAGTCATGTGTTTTACGCTTGGTGTGTAGGAGGAAAATGCTGTGATAATGTGTGACTAAATTTTTGCAGCTAATCAGATATTTCACTATAACTCATTTGTGAATCCCTGAAAGAATGATTCCTATTCAGTATAGAAACCTGCCAGGAAGTAAAAATTGAGGGAACCCAAAAAACTTCAAAAGCATGAATAAAATCTGTCACATCACCCAAGATAAGAAATTAGATTTCTTTGACCTTACCTGAAGGAAGATTTCATCTAGTTTTCTTATCCCCCCCCCAAGAAACTGCTAATGAAACCAACAATGAATTGTTTCTCTTCTGTGAGTATAATGGGACTTTTTAAAGGCACATAATCTTATTGTAGAAATTCAGAAGAGTTTATCTGGATTATGTTGCTGAACAACATTAAGGAATTGAATACAACATTGAGTGAAATTTCACCTTTATATGCACTGAGGAATTGATATGAATTTAAGTGATACAATCTCTTCCATTTTTAAATTTTCTCTGGTTTAACTTGACAAGGTTAATATGTTGTCCTAGAATGGCACTCTGAAGAGTAGTAGTAACAGAGTCTTGTCTCAATGGGGAGGAATTACCTCTTCATAATAATTTTGACAATTTGCTTCCAGCCCTATTCATTTTCCCCTAAAAAGATGAGCACATTAACTTATAAGTGCTTTATATTTGTTCAGCTGAAGTATAAGAGAAGCTATGAGGACTTAAGATGTGCTAGTTGATTTGTGGACCCCCAGAATATATGTTGACATCCTGAACCCAGAACCTATAATGTGTGAACTTATTTGGAAATAGGGACTTTGCAGATGTAATGAACTTAAGATGAGGTCAAGATGGATTAGTATGGACCTAAGACCACTATTGAAAGTTGTCCTTATTAGAAAAGGAGACGATACAGAACAAGGCATAGAGGGAACTCAGCTATGTGAAGAGAGGCAGAAATTAGAGTTGTGTTGCCATAGCCAAGGAAAAAAACTATTTTCAATCACTCTGAATTTGACAGCTTCTATAGAATGAAATGTGTATCATTCAATATTTCTTAAATGTGATATTTGTCCAGTGTGACTTACTGAGTAATCTATTTTCCTCCAAAATAATGTGACTATATACCATAATGTGATAATATTTTTCACATATGAATATTTTATGGGAGAATAATCACCTTCTGTTATTACCAATCTATTGCTTCTTTCTTCATGTTTTAGTTGAAATTAAGTACCATATGATTCCATGATGATAACATTCATATTTGATATCTAGTTCAACTGTATCAAAAAATAAATTAGGAAAATTCATTTTCCATGGAATATTCAAAATGTCTTTTATATAACTTCATCAGACTGTAGTTTTTCACATTTTCATGTGATAAGTATCTAAGTATCTTATTTTTTACCAAAAAATGCTGCACCTCCTTTTGTGACTATTGTTGTAACAATTGTTAGAGAAAATATATGAAGGTATTGATAACCCAATTAATACAGAAACAGTAATGATAATCTTGTAAGAGTATAATTTATCCATCAACTACAACAGAAGTTGTACTGCACAGTCAAAGAGACAATACCAAAGTATAGTCTATGACAGAGATTCATATGGGAGAATTGTCACCGATGAAACCTTGAAAAATGTATGCCACATAAAATTCATGATGCATACTTTCTGTGGTAGTTTGAGTCTTTTACTGACCCCAGAAAATTATGTTCTTGAAATGGTTCATTCTTTTGGGCAGGGACCCATTAAAATGGATTCAGTTGGGGACCTTTGATTGCATTCCACAGGAGCCAGAAGCTGAAAGCAATGGAACTCATAGAATTAGAGACCAGCACATGCTACCATTGTGCCTTGCCATGTGTCTGATTGTACACAGCTGCAACTTGGGGAGAAGGCATCTCCTGATGAAGCCCTGATTTGGAAATTTTCATAGGCTCAGAACTGTAAGCTTTTATCTTAAGAATTCCAAATTGTAAAGGCCAACCCATTTCTGGTATATTGCTTTGGTATATTGCTTTAACAAATGAAAAGAAAAATTGGTAACATGACAATGGGGTTCTTCCAGGCAAATGTAAAAAAAAAATGTTATAAGGGCTTTTAAAAATGGGTAAGGGGAAGATTCTGGAAGAGCTGTGTTGTGCTTGATAGAAAAAGACCTAGCTTGCTTTGAAGAGAATGTTGGTTGGAATATAGACACTATGAATACTTTTGGTGAGTTCTTAGACAGAAATGATGAGTCTGGCATTGCAAAATGGAATAAAAGTGATCCTTGTTTTAAAGTGGCAGAGAATTTGGCAAAATTGTGTTCTGAAGTTGGAAGGAAGGCAGAATTTGAAAGAGACTATATTGGATATTTAGGTGAGGAGACATATAAACTAAATGTGGAAAGTGTGGACTGGCTTCTCCTTGCACCTTACAGTACCATCTGAGAGGAAAGAGATACACTTAGAAGAGAACTCCTAGGCACAAAGAAACCATTAACTGATTATTTAGAAAATTCTGGGCTTCTGGAAAGCAAATCCCCAGAGAATAGTGTCCCATGTAAACATAACTGAACATGGAGCTAGTCAGCCATTTCATTACAGGTCAGTATTAGAAATGCAGTTATCAAGGAAAGATTTGTGAAAATCCCCATTGTCTGATGGTTGGGACCGATGCATGCTGCATTCTAATCCTACAAGATTTTTTGTGAGCTCTGTTTGAATGGAACCACTGCAAGCCTGGACTGAAAAGAAAAGAAAAGGGATAGATTAAAAGAAAATGGGCTTCAAAGGAAGAACCATGGACACTGAGGTCTGGAATGAAAACATTTTCTTTGGCCAAGAGGGGCCGCCACCCATGTGTGTGAAAAGGATGAGTATGCCCTGGAACTTGGAGATGGAAGGCTTTCTACTCAGTTGTTCAGAAAGAGGGTTACCATCCCAGGCTTCAAAGAAGGTGAAGCCTAATTCCTGGGGATTGGGGAGAGTTTGGCCACCACCTCATCTTTCTGAGGGAGTTGAGCCTGTGCCTCAGATATTTTGAAGGGTGTGGAAATCACCCCATTGTTCTCATAGAGTAGGACGCAGAATTTGACTGCCACCCTGCTCCTTGATGGGGGTGGACACAAAAGCATGGCCACTGGGTAAGCCTCTGGAAAATGTGGGTCTCCCATTTGATGAGTCCCTGAGGATAAGAGACCATGGTTCTAGAAATGGCTCTCAGACTTTGAAATCTAATGGAATAGTCACTGCAGATTTTCAGAACTATTTAAGACCAATGGCATCTGTTATCCTTCCAATTTCTCCCTATGGAAGTGGAACCATTTATTCCATGCCTGTCTCTCCTTTGTATATTTGAATCAGATAATTTTTTCTCAGTGTCATATGTAGAAAACCTGAGGGGAATTTTGCACCAAGACAGACTACATGCCTATAACAAATTTTGATGAGACCTGTACTTGATATTGTTATTGAAATGACTTAAAGGTTTTTGAAATATTGTGATGAAACTAATGTATTTGCATTTCTAAAGAACATGTCATTTTTGCACCAAGAGGGTGGAATCTGGTAGTTTGAATAATTTGTGGACCCCTGAATAATATGTTCTTAAATTGGTCCATTCCTGTGGGTGTGAAACTATTGTAGATGGAACTGTTTTTTTATTAGATCACTTCAGTAAGGTGTGACCCAGTGTGGGTCTTAATCATCTTACTGGAGTCCTTTATAAATGGATGAATACAAAGAGAGGGGACCACAGAGACACACAGTGGCTCAGAGAAGAAATGCCCAGAAGCTGAGAAAGAAGTCCCCAGAGACAGAATTTGAAATCAATGGAGCCCATATAAATAAAGACCAGCAGATGTTGTCATTGTGCCCTGCCACATGCTTAATCACCCATAGCCACAGCTCAAAGAGATGGCATGTCCTGATGAGGCCTTGATTTAGGTATTTTTCACAGCCTCAGAACTGTAAGTTTATAACTTAATAAATCCTCACTCAAAAATCAACCAATTTCAGGTATATTGCTTTAGCAATCTTTAGCAAACAAAATAAAATTCATGATGTATACTATCAAAGTGTGGAAGGAAGCTAGATGAAAAATAAAACTCAAATTACCAAGGATCCTTAAAACTGCAAGAAACATTATCTTATACAGGTCCCAAATATCCCCAAGCTATTCAGACATTCACAGTGTGTATATATATATATACTCTACTGAATATGCCATTCATCCTGCTGTTGAAGCCTTCATATATAGCAACAACCATCCCAAATGGTAAGTATATTAATCTGCCAAAGGGGTGTCAATACAAATTACCAGCAATCTGTCGGCTTTTATAAAAGGGTATATAATTGGAGTAAAAACTTACAGTCCCAAGGCCATGGAAATTTCAACTCAAGGTACCATAAGAGGTACTTTCTCAAAAAAGTCAGCTGCCATGTTTGGAAGCAAGATAGTAGTCAATCTTTGCTGGTTTTCAGCCTTCTGCTCTGGGTTTCCCTTTCCTCTTGAGGCTCCATGGGCCTAGCTTTTTCCGAATCTCAGCTGTAGACTGGCACAGGGCTAGCCTCTCAGGGCTTTCCATATCAATCTTGACTCTCTTCCCAAGATCACTTGTAAGCTATCAGGTGGATGGCTGATGTCTCCCCAGGGCCCCAGGATTTAAAAAATGACAGATCTCAGTCTCTTTGGATTTGCCTTCTTCAGTAAGCATCCATTTATATCAACCCACCAAGAGGTCAGGGACTCAAACTGAGTTATGCCTTACTGACACAACCCAACCAGAAGCCCTAAATTGATTTTATCAAGTAAAATTAATCAGAGGCCCTCTTTAAATTGAATACAATCAAAGGTTATCACATCCAGAGGAAGAGATTAGTTTACAAACATAATTTTTCTCTTTTTGGGATTCATAAATAATCTCAATCTGTCACAGTAATTAAGCTTCCAAAAGATCTGTAGCAATTGGTGATTCAGAGTGTTCATATAAGGTGTCCAAATAACACACAAACACACACACACAAAAGGGAGGAAAATCAATAATTACATTTTTTTACAAATGCAGACACTTAAAAAGTGATAAATGGAGCCTTCATAACTAAACACTATATTTAAACATGCAGATGGTGTGATGAAGAGAATACTGGGTATCTTGTAAAAGTTCTGAGAATATTAAATAACTTGCAATATATGGCCTAAAGTGATGTGAGTTTGTTTTTAAAGTAGTTATAAGGTATATAGGTTAGAAAGTGAAAAGGCAGATTTCATCCAGCAGTAGTGCCTCACAGAGAAGAGGGAAGTTATCTTAATTTACCATGACTGCTGAAATACAGGACCACCATATATGAATTTATCTTCTTACAATTTTGAAGGCTAGAAATCCAAAATATTGTGGTCAGCAGTATCATTCTTTGTCTGATGTCTGTAGCAATCAGTTGGTGGCTTGCCAGCAATCCATAACTCAATCTCTGCTTCTGTCACACAGATGTTACACTCCCTGTCTCTTCTTGTCTTATTTCCTCTTCTTTAAGGATTCTAATCATATTGGATTAAGCCCACCCTGGTTAATGGACAGGTCTTGGTGGAGGTTGTGATTTAAACCATACAGAAGGGAAATATGTAATGCAAAACAATTCTCTTTTCCCCTGTAGTTATGAAAACAACATTAAATTTTTAAAAGTTCTGTATAAAACTTTATAAAAATTGACCATAGTTGATTTTGATTATGGTAGATAATTTTCACTGTTACATAATAAAAACAAAACTCTGTTCTTATTTTGTCATTTGTTTAATTTTCTGTTGGATGGTTCTGATAATAGTATGTTATTTTGTCTTCTCATTATAAAATAATTATAATTACTTTAAAATTATTTGACTTTTCTAGGTTCATAAATGTAGTAGAATGTATCAGAACATCAATTTAGGGATGAAAAATATATCTGCAAAAGATTGTGGTGAGTGAAACAAGCATGGCAAAAAAGTACTAATATTGTATGTTTTACTTATGTGAAATATATAAAATAAGCAAGCTCAAAGATACAGAAATTAGGTTACAGATTACCCAGAGCTAAGTGGGAATGATGGGGGAATTAGTAAAATATTGCTTAATGCCTATAGATTTTCTGTTTGGATGTTGAAAAGTTTTGATGATGATGACACAACATTCTAAATACAATTAATACCACTAAGTTGTAGGATTAAAATACTTAAAATGGAAATTTTCATGTTATATATATGATAAAAATAAAAATAGAAAATGAAAAATATGAATAATTATGGACATTTATGTTGTTTTGATTTGAAATAATATTAACTTCTATGTGTTTAGAGCACAATAACCAGATAACCCTGCACTATTTATTATGCAAATATTCTCACTTGCTGATTTATAAATCTATCTCAATTAATTTCTGAATTCTAATATCACTAATAATGATGATTCTTCTGATTGTGACTGCTCATTTCACATATTTCAAAATCTATATTTCTAAAATCAGTAATCAAATCAAACCAAAATTTCAGTATAATTTTAGGAAAATTTATTTTTACTTATAATTTTGGAAAAACTGAAGAATTTTGTAAAATATTGGCTTTACCATGTGGTGACATGATATTATCTTCAAAATATCCCTGTATGAAATATTACAATTTTTTCATACTAATTATACTAGTTCTTGTATCAAATTATAACAATTGAAAAGTCACATTGCTAGATGGAACTAACACTATGGGTTGGTAAGGATATTCCAGGGGAGACCAGAGATGCCACATGCTGGCATGTATCTTCACTTCTCACAGTCTGATTTACCCTGGATTGTTGCTACAGTTACAGCCCAGTCAAGCAAGAAATTAGAAGAAGCCATGTGAATTGGAAAAGAAGTCTAAGTGTGCAATCAAAAATATTTAGTAAATGCCCTGGAAGGGGAGGTTTTCTCTGGTGAGTAATATAACAATGGAACTTTCTCTCATAGGCTCTAGGACATTTTCTTTGAGTGGGCAAGATCCTGGCTTACAATACCACAAGTTTTATCACTTTAAAGCAGGCTTTAATGCCATTTGTGTTTTACTCTCCTGTGGAAGCTCCTATGGCCACTTTTTTGTGTAGCCATAAGGCTGCTTCTTAATCACTTTTAGAGCTGGTTAACTTTAATGCTGGGTTCCAGGTGGTACTCAGGTACTAAAAAATTTTTGGAGAGCTATTAGGTTACACACAAAGAGTAAAGCACCACAGAATTTAGAAATAACAATTAGAGCTCAGAAGCCAGGCATAAATGTGACTACTGCAAGAGCTTATAATTTAGGCCCTGACTTCCTTAAATAAAGTTATTTCTAGAGATTAACTACAACCTATAAGCATTTTGTTTTATTTTACTTTTATACCTTTACTTAGATTGTGTTAATCAAGAGGTATTTTACTTTTGCAATATAGGAAAAAACTATTTTCTTGATTATTTTATGAAAATTTAAGGTTTTCAATGGAATTAAGAAAATCTATCACCACCTTAATATGCAGATTGAGGTGGCATCTGACAGGTCTCTTTGTTATGAAGTTACTTTTGTTACTAATATTAATTTAGATTACAACTGAATAATGATTTCCTGGAATCAACTATTTATATAGAAATACTTCAGTTTAGAAAATGCTTTTACAAACTTTCCTTAACTATCAATTAATTACATAAACTAGTTATTTCACTTTAAGATAAATTTCACATTTAATAGATGAAATTTACTTTCACAAGCCCTCTACAACTTTTTATATTTATTCATGTTTTGTCCTATTCCTGCCCTCATGAAAATCAGTCATTTTACTTTAGGATAAAAACACTCCCTTAAACAAGCTTATTAGGTTTTACTTAGCATTGACTATGAATTCACTTCCATAAATTTTCATTTTCTATATATTCATTTAAGTCTCATCTTACATCCCTCATTCTGTTTTGTGAAAACTAGTCATACATCTTCAGGACAGATTTACATGCTTTTTTTTTTTTTTGCTTTAACAATTTTCTTAAACACAAACTTATAATTTTTATGATATTATAAATATGTCAATTTGTTTCATTAGTTATCTTTATAAACCTATGGAAATTACACTTAAATCTAATAAAAGTGAAACAATTATAGTTTATGTTAGAAATACTTTTTCCTCCACAAAAGACTAAAACTTCTCTTTTTTCATAATATCCTTAAATTTGTGAATAACTTCAAAAGCATACTGACTAACAGACTCTGGAATATATTATAATTGCTTAATTTGTTTTCATCACAATTTAAAAAAACCTTTCCATAGCTTTTAAGGACATTTTTTTTTTACATACTAAAATTTGACAATTGGATTATTAATTAATCTCATCCCAAGACTGTTAAAATATTTAAATTGGTAAATTATAGAAAAAGCTATGCAAGCTAAGATTTATTCTGTAAACATTTCCTCTTTCCCTATCATTCTTAATTTTCAGGCCTAGTAGACACTGTTCTAAGCTAAAGTTAGCATTTCCATATTTTATTGCATCTAGCCCTTCCTGCATAGCTCTTTCAAAGAGAAAGCCTTGAGCAGGCAGACTAGGTTAAGGAACCTAGGAAAAACTTTTTATCCCTTTTTTAAAAAAATATTTAGGTTAAAAGTTACTAAACTTTAACAGCACTAATTTTATTAATGTGTTTATCCAGGTCTAATTAAAATTAACATGGAAATAGAACACAGAACATTAATATTGTTAAGTATTTTACTGTTATTCCTTGTTTTTACAAAATATAATGAAATTATTCTAATGAAAGTATGAAAACATATTTTATCCTAGCAGATCTGTTGAAATACTTAAAACATCTTAATTTGTGCAGTTTAAGAAAGTAATATACAATTTTTTAGCAAGCATTAATGACATATATAAATATTTGACTCTTTCCAGGAAAAGAAATGATATGATGTATACAATTTAAATCTAGACAAATTTTGAAAATTATGGAGCTATTTTGTCTTTACAGTTTTATTAAATCCTTTGTATTAGGTATATATAGAAATTTAATTTATACAAAGCCTAGAGAGAAGATTTTTCCTTAAATGAATTAATTTTATTCATGAACACAAAAAATAAACATTTAAAAATATTTATTTTTGATTATAGACTCTACTTCTTTTAAGAATTTTAGATTGCAGTGTATTGAAAAGCACCTTTGTTTTACTTTTCAAAATAGTTTTGGTTAATTAAATTTCTGCTTGACTTTTAGCAGCAGTCCTTTAAATTTTTTTGGAAAAGATTTGAGTATCCAAGCTTAAAAATCTGAATTATAAGACTGAATTCTTTATGAAGTCCACTCAATCTTCATTAGGATTTGGAATATCTTATTATTAAAGTAGAGGAGTTAAAATGTTAAAATCCAGAGGTAAAAGACAGAAAGATTTTACAGAGCACCAGAAGCTCAGCTTCCCTAACTTCTGGGACTCTAGGAGTATTAATTTATGTTTAAGCAATTTGAATAGCGCTCTCTTAAGTCCTTTTATTTGTTAATTTAGAATTATCATCTGGAGGTAGGAAAATATACTTTAAACAAACAGACACAAACCACAGAAACACAGAAGTGCAGAAATAGAAAATTGATTCACTGTTTCCCATTATGGTAGCGAAAGAGTAAAGAAACAAAAGTACAAGAGAATTCTCTTACTTCATGGGCAAAAACAGAGGCTGTGACAGAGGGTCCAACCTGACATGAGCCCCACAAATGGATCTCAACTTCAACCACAACATGATAGGAATTCAAAGATCTG
>PVKH010022358.1:0-14118 GCA_004027955.1 Chaetophractus vellerosus
TGCTAAAGTCAAAGACAAGGACAGTAGGTTCTGAGAGAGATGGAGACTTGAAACCCATTGACATAGCACCTAGAAAATGGAAGGACATTTAATGTATATGGACCCTGGTTACGGGGTAGGTCTGAAGCTGACTGTCTTTCCATTAAGACACAGCATTGGACAGAGGGTAGGCAGC
Source organism: Chaetophractus vellerosus (assembly GCA_004027955.1). Taxonomy (NCBI): domain Eukaryota; kingdom Metazoa; phylum Chordata; class Mammalia; order Cingulata; family Chlamyphoridae; genus Chaetophractus; species Chaetophractus vellerosus. Next base: position 176 of record PVKH010022358.1, read on the forward strand.
TAGGACTGGATGGTCTCCATCCCCACTCATCACAGAATCTGCTACCATAGTGCCTGGCACAAAAGTGTAAGTACTTTATACATGTTTGCAGAATTCATGAATGATTGCCTAAATTGAAGTGAGTGAAGAAATGAATGCAGCCCCAAAAGGAGTCTTGAGTGTCACGTTAAGGCAATCATACCTAGACTGATGTGAGTTTATTTGAGATTTTACATAAGCTCCCTAGGACACTTGTATGACCCTGAAGAGGAAAAGGAGGGAAGGAGTAATTCTGGTCAATGTTGGATATGAAGGGTGGACTATATTTCACTTGATTTAGGAAATAAAGCAATGCAGTCTTTCTTGCATCCTGAGTTTTGGAGCACATTTCAGATCTGCTATAAATGTAGAGGATTTTTGGATATGACAGAATATCCCAGTGTAGGGGCATCGGGTAACAAGTGTGCTTAGCAACAACCACCATCAGTAGCAACAGGTGCTTCTCTTGTTTAGCTGTTAGAGAGTTCACAGCATTGTCTGCTCCAGGGGTCTCTTTGTTAAACAATCAAGCTGATTTTTACCTAAATAAAGGTCTACTCACACAAATTTTAGCAGCATATTAATCCCTCTCTGAATTGTAGCAGAGTGGTGGGTTACTTAACTTGTTCTACTAAAGTGTGTCAAGTGTTTTTCCTCATATGTATAGTACCTATCTTTTAAGGATTTTGTGAACATTAAGTAAATTACAAGTCAATAATGTTATCTTGTCAGTGAGGCTTCTTCTGATGATCCAATAAGAAAAAGCAACCTCACCCCCTTCCTGGCATCTCTCTCCTCTGTTCCTTTTTTTCAGCTGTCATTGTTTGTCTATTGGCCATCTCCAGCATCTCCCACCCCAAATGGAATGTTAGCACCATGAGGAAGGAAGCTTTGTCTATGGTGCGCAGTGCAGTATCTCCAGAACCCAGAAGGGTGCCCAGTACATAGTAAGTGTTCAATAAAAGTTATTGGTATGGGGAGAGACTAGTTGTATTTGTCATCCAAAGAAGTGCCTTTGAAAAATATACCAATAATTGGTTGGTCTTTATAAAGGGTGTTTATTTGGAGTAGAAGCTTACAGTTACCAGGCCACAAAGCATAAGTTTCTTCCCTCACCAAAGTCCACATGATGGAGCAAGACGGCTGCTGACATCTGCTAGGGCTCAGGCCTTTGGGTTCCTCTCCTGCCAGGGCTGCATTTCTCTCCGGGCTTAGCGCTTCTTCCACAAGGTCAGCTGTAGACTATCAGGCGAATGGCCCTCTCCAACATCAGAACTGCATCTCAAAAATCTGCTTCTCAAATCTGCTGCCTTGCTTTTTACACTTGAGACCACACCCACCAAGGGGCAGGGCTCAACGCCCTACTAACGTGGCAAGATTAACAGAGCAGTTTACAAGCATGATTCAATGTGGATTTTTGGAATTCATAATTACATCAAACTGTAACACTAGTATTTCCAACAATTAGTGCTAAGACATGTAAAAGAATGAAATTGGACCCCTGCCTCACACCATATACAAAATTAACTCAAAATGGACCAGAGATCTAAATGTAAGAGTTAAAACTATATAAATATTAGAAGAAAGCACAGGAGTAAATCTCAGAGACCTTGGATTAGACAACAGTTACTTAGATTTGACACCTAAAGGACAAGCCACTAAAGAAGAATTAGGTAAAATGGATTTCACCAAAGTTAAAAGGTTTTGTCCTTCAAAGGACACCATCAAGAAATTGAAGACAACCCACAGAATGGGAAAGAATATTTGCAAATCATATCTCTTATTAGGGTCTAGTAAACAGAATATATAAAGAGGTCTTACAATTTAGCATGAAAAAGACAAATAACCCAATTTAAAAATGGGAAAGAATTTGAATAGACATTTTTCCAAAGAAAATGTAGAAATGGCAAACACGCACATTACAAGATGTTCAACATCACCAGTCATTAGAGAAATGCAAATCAAAACCACAATGAGATACCACTTCACACCCACTAGGATGGCATTAATGAAAAAAATGGATAATAACAAGTGTTAATGAGCATGTGAAGAAACTGGAACCTCACACATTGTTGGTGGGAATGCAAAATAGTGCAGACATTTTGGAACACAGCCTAGAAATTCATCAAAAAATCAAATGGAAAGTTAAACATATGACCCAGTATTTATATGCTTAGATATATGTGCAAGAGAAATGAAAACATATGTCCACACTAAAACTCTTACATGGATGTTCATAGCAATAATATTCATTATCACCAAAAATTGTAAATAATCCAAATGTCAACAACTGATGAATGGATAAACAAAATATGGTATAATCATACAAAAGAATATTATTCAGTCATCAAAAGGAATGAAGTTCTGATACATGCAATAACATGGATTAACCTGGAAACATTATGCTAAGTGAACCAAGCCAGACACACAGGGCCACATGTACGATTCTATTTTTATAAAATATCCAGAGTAGATCAATCCTTAGATACAGAAATTAGATTAATGGTTAGCAGGGAATAGGAGGAGGGGGAAATGGGGAATGACTGCTAATGGGTACAGGGTTTATGTTTGGGTTGATGAAAATATTCTGGAATTAGATAGTGGTGATGGTTGCACAACCCTGTAAATATGTCAAAAACTTTCAATTGTACGCTTTGAAAGGGTAAATTCAATGGTATGTGGATTATTTCTCAACTTAAAAAATGGTGATAACTATTTGAATTGTTTGGCCATTGGAAAGGGCAATTTTGGAGCAGGGAAGTGTGTATGGAGACTGTTCATGGGACACTGGAAGAACAAAAAGATAAGAAACACTTGTTTTTTTCCTGCTTCACCCAAGCCCCTATTAAGTTTGTAAATCCTATCTCATTAAAATACTTAACCTCCTAGGAAACAAAGAAAACTTGTCATTTGCTTAATGGGTGGCTCCTCAAGGCCAGGGGCCACTAAAACTTTGCCTCCAGCAATGCTAGTCCATGTTTCAGTGGTTAAAAACTCAATTGTTTCATCTATCAAGGATACCTATTGATTTTGTACATAGATGAGCATATAGGTGTTGGAGTAGAAAGACCTGACTTCATGAACTGTCTCTATTACATTGGAAGAGTTATGTAATTTCTCTAAGCCTTAGTTTCCCCCTTTAAAATAATACATGAATTATTTCTTCCCACTGTCAAATGAGGGTATGTCAGGACTCTTGTTTGCAAGTGACGGAAATCCACATCAAATTGGATTGAGAATAAAAGGGAATTTATTGGCACATGTAACTAAAATTCCAGGGATAGGCAGACCTCAGGAGTTACTGGATGTGGGAGCTCAAATGATATCATCAGGGTCCTTACTTGCTCCATCCATTCCTCAGCTGCACTTTCTTCTCTTGGGCTTTGGTGGTGGTAAAATGGATGACAATGGCTGAAAACAGATGCCACAGGCTCAGAGTCTCAGCAGTCCCCACAGGGGAGGTCAGGAAGAGATTCCATTTTTCTTGCCTCAGAACCCTTTGAAAAGAAATGCACCCCTTTGCCTACCAAAGTCTGAACTGATAGAATTTACTGAGCTCCTTCTCCTCCCTGATGCAATTACTGTGGCCAAAGGGATGTAATAGGATGTAATGTGCTCACATTTTGATGAAGTGAGACTGAGGGAGGATGGTCCCCATAGAAAATGGGTGTGCTGTTAACTGAAGAACGGGGAAAGATACTGAGTAGCAGGAAATAGCCATGCCCTCTATAGCACCGTTTTCCAAACTTTTTTGATCATTAACCAAATTAGAAAGCACATTTTATATGAAGACCTGATATACAACTATGCATTTATATATAAAAATGAAACAATTACACAATAGAACACCAACCAACCTTTTTTAAAAGATTTATTTATTTATTTATTTATTTATTACATATCCCCCCCCCCTTCTGCTTGCTCTTGCTGTGTGTCCATTCTCCTGTGTTTTTCTATGTTTGCTCCTTGTCTCCCCCCGTCTTTTGCGGCGACGCACTGAGTCGGCCCTCTGCGGCAGCTCGCTCCGTTCATGGGTGGCTCCATTCCGTTTTCACGGGTGACTCCGCTCCATGTTTTGCGGGCAGCAGTCCTCCATGTTTTTGGGGGGTTCTGGGCTTCCGCTTAGCAGGCAGCAGCTCCGCTTTTCACGGGTGATTTGCCATGCCCCTGGGGGCTCCGCCCTGCCCGTGGCGGCTTTTTGCCCTGCCCACCGCCCACTGCGGCCTGCCTTTCTCAAGGCCGTCTGCCCGCTCGGAGAGGTCCCTGGGAACCGAACCCAGGGCCTCCCATGTGGTACCCCAGCGCACTCTTTATCCACTGAGCTATCTAGCCGGGCCCTCAACCTTACTACCTACAATGGACTCAGATATTTTCTATTCTAGTCTATCCCATTCTGTTCTGTTCTGTTCAGTCCTCTATTTCATTAAAACTGCTGTTTAATAGCCCATATTTGGTTTTATACTCACAAACAAATTTTAATCACAATTTCAAAAATACTTTTTTTAAAAAAGGAATATCATAAAAGTGTACTATAAATAGCAAAGCACTTTTCAAAATGTTAACATAATAATATATATTTGTGTTATTATAGGGTCAATGCCATCTTAGTTTGCAAAATGTGTAAAAGAATCAGCAAATACTTCTGAGTTTAACCAAAAAATCATTGGTGTGCAAGTAAATATCCAAGGGCAGGATACTTGGACTGACCAAAGCATTGATTGGTGATTTAGAAACCTCAGGCTTAAGCAACAGCCAAGGACCACAGTGCATGCTCAAATGATGTGTCTAGAGTTTTGATAATGTGTGAAGTTCTTAAGCTTAAGGCTTACCTATAAGTAAGATGGCTCCAAAATAGCAGTGGCAGAAACAAGATAGAAGGTAATTGTTTCTCATATAAAAGTGTGGAGACAGCAGTTAAGAGCCAGTTTGGGCTATTCGCCATGAATTCTTCAGGGACCTAGTCTTCCCATTCAAAATAGTGCAAACCTAGGATATGCCCTTTTCATTACGACCCAAAATGGGGACTAGAGCTTCAGTCACCATTACTGCAGTTCAGGCAGCAGATAAAAGGAGGTGGCTAAGGAGGGGTAAAGATAGAACAGAAAGTCATACCAGCCAACTTTTAAGAAAAGTCTCCAGAAATTGCCACATTGCATTATATCTCTTTGGCCAGAATTTTGTTGTAAGATCAGATCTAGCTGCAAGGGAACCTGGAAAAAAATGTCCAGCTTAACGGTAGAGATTTTATCAATCTTTGTATTTGTTAGCTTTTTCCGCGTAACAAATCAACCCATCATTTGTGTTTCTGTAGCTTAAAATGACAACCATTTAATTTAGCACACAATTCTCCAGATCATCCAGGCAATTCTTTGGTTTTGGCCCAGTGTGACTGATCTCAGTTACACTCTCTCATTGTCATGGTCAGCTGGCAGGATAGCTTCACACACATGTGTGTTGGTTGGTAGGCTCTTGGCTGGGTTTTCCTTTGCTTACTTTCTGTGGGCTCTCATCCTCCAGCAGGCTACCTAGGACTCATTCACATGGTGGTATTAGGGTTGCAAGTAGAGAAAAACAGAGGAAGCACCAATGTCCATGGATTTTCAAGCTTCTGCTTGAGTCATATTTGCTAATGTCCCATTATCTCAAAGTGTATAACTCTAACTCTTCTCTGAAGTAAATAATTTGTGGCCATTTATTGCAATCTGCTACACAATAGAAGAAAAGGAGAATGGATATTGTAGGACAACCAATATTGTCATATTTTATCAGAAGAAATACTGTACTATACCCACAAATATCTATTGTTCCAGACTGGTTATGACTAACTCCCTGCATTCCATTTCCACTTGGGTGTGTCCCAAGGCATCTAAAATTCAACACATTAAAAACACAACTTATGGCTCACCTCCCAAAATGAAACAAAAGTAAATAAAATTTGACTTCCTACATTATATGACACATCATAAGACTTCCAGTTAATCACTCAATCTAAATAGCTGGAAGTCATCCTTGACAACTTCTCTTTCACCATCTCATATTCAAACTATAACCAAGTTCAACTGATTTCATCTTCTAAATAGCTCTGGAATTTGTTCACATGGCTTTATCTTCACTGCAACTACTCTAGTCCTAGCTATCTCCATCTCTTACCCAGATGACTGCAGAGACCTGGCATCCATTCTTTCCTCCCCCAATCTGTTTTTTCCCTCATAATGTAGCCATAGTTATGAATATACAAATTTGATCATGTCACTCTCCATCTTAAAAACTTTCACTGGTGTCTTTTATCTTGGGATGGAGATAAATCCATTAAACATGGCTTGCAGAATATTGCTTGATCTGGCCCCTACTACTTTCAGTGTTACTTGTTACACTCACTGCAATATCTGGCTTCAGAGGAAGGCAGAATAGCTTTAAAACAGGATGTGATGGTCTAAGCCTTGGCTAACTGCTCTTTGGACCACTAACACCGTCACTGTGAAAGAATTTTGGCCCATGTGCTACAGGATTTAACCTATGTAGGTCCTTTTTATGGGGAACTAGAAAAATGTTTCTTAGCCTTTCAGATCTTCTTCCCCTTGGCAGGGAAGTAAGGGAAACTCCCTTTAAGGATTTATCGTAAAAAAAAAAAAAAGGATTTATCATATTGTTGGAAGGCATTTTAGGGTCCTTAATTGTAATTGCAATTAATAGCTAATGAAAGTGGTTGTTATTATTGAGCATTTGTTTTACATACACAATTTAATGGAAGTCACACTGATCCCATGTGGTAAGATTCTTATCACCCGCATTTCACAGGTAAAAAACTGAGAGGTAGATCTATTAGTAACCTTTTCAAGGACTCAGGTGATAGCAATTAGACCCAGATTTCAAATACAGGAGTGTCTAACTCCAAGTCAAAATTTTTAACAGCATGTTATACTGCCTCTTGAATATTATTCAAGTACTGGGGAGTTGGGTTTAGCTGGCATCTACATGGTTCTGGGCTTAGATGGAGCCAATGAAAGGTAAAGGGTTTTCCACCTGGGGGGTTCAGAATGGAACCATCCAAAGAGGCTAGTCTGAGCTTAAGGCCAACTGAGGAAAATCACAATGTGTCCCTACAAAGGGCATAGGATGGAAAAGAAAGGGAAAGTGCAGATGCTAGGCCAAAAACAGGATAACTAGCTCAGAGGAGAATGAGGAGGTCCAGATGGGTAACATGGTGAAGGAATAGATTATTCAGTTAGTAAGGGTCTTTTCTTATACTTCCATATTACTTTGATGGTTTCTTTCCTTGCTGCCTTGGTTGTTGGATATTTGGAAACTAATATTATGTAAGGCCAGATGTCTTTTCCCAGTTCTGATATACCCACCATGCTTTGGGCAGTCTGTAAATTGTCTTCAGGAGACGAACCCACAGTTGTTTCTTCAGGAGTTAATGCTCTTTCCTTATAAATTAGCTGAGTCACCACAGGCATGCCCTTCACTGCTCTAATGGGCAATAACACTTCTCACCCTCTTTCTAGAGCTGCCTCTTATTTGGGTGGAAAGCCAGGACCATGGGCTGGATTTGTAATTCAAAGTGCTGCTATTCCAACGATTCTCTGTCCAAAAGTGCTAGATCTTGAACAAAACACCCAGTCTTATTTAACATCAAATTTGACAGTGACTCAGATGAAATCAGTGATGTTTAGCGACGATTGGAAATTCATAAACCCAGAGGAACAGTAGTTGATAAAATCAGGAGTTGAAGACAGCCTGATAGTTTGTAGCAAAGGTCTGATATTTGGCAAGGATGATATAAGGACCTTACCGTGGTGAAGGTGCTGTGCTGCCTCTTGTTTTACAGAAGTCTCACCATCGAGCAGCATTGAGATGTTCTTGTCCAAAGAGCAGATACCTGCGTCACTAAGTGTGTGCCCTCTAAATTGAGGAACATTGGAGACTTTCCCTGTCCTAAAATAGTCTGAAATGGAGAACTGTGAAACTTACTTTTCTCTTTTAAGAAAATTGATCTATGAAACCCCCTCTCAATTAGAGGTGGAGTGAGCATCACCATACCAGAATCCTCAGGACTGGGGAATGAGCTATCGACTTCAGTGGACTTACTGGTATGTGACTATAGACATATTGTGATTCTAGCAATGGAAGAAATTACAACACTCATGTGGAGACCGTGGCCACTGGAGGCTCTGGGGGCAGGGAGAGGGGAAAGCAGGTGTAATACAGGGGCTTTTTTGGGACTTGGGAATTGTCCTAAATGACATTGCAGTGACAGATATAAGCCATTTTATATCGTCATGTAACATGCAGAACTGTGTGGGAGAGAGTGTAGACTACAATATGAACTATGGTCCATGCTCAGTGGCAATGTCCCAGGATGCATTTATTAATTGCAATGAATGTGCCACGCTAATGAAGGATATTGTTTATGTGGGAGGGTATGGGAGGTGTGGGGAGTGGGGCGTATGGGGATTGCTATATTTTTTATGTAACATTTATGTAATCTAAGTATCTTTAAAATATATATATATATATAAAGAAAATTGATCTGGTGTCTCTGATTGATGTGGAAAGGAGGGGACAAAATGGTCTTCCTCAGACTGGAATACCAATATTTTTGTCTATGTCCCTTTTTCATTTCCTTAAGCTAAATATATCTGACTATTTACAACAAATTACAAGCTAGTTAAGGAGATATAGATAGATGAGAGAGAGAGAGAGAATGACCTCTGCACCAACAATAAACAATATCAGGAGTGAATTGTTTATACTTAAAGAACAGCTGTACTTAGTAATTCACTTCTACTTTGAGGATCACAAATGGCTCTACAAGCAGGGAAACCAAAATTATATGATTCTAGGGAACTAAGCTTACGCTTCGCTTGCAAAGATGCCATTGCCACCAATGGACTTGTGAAGCTCAGAACACATTTTCTCAGGTTCCTGACTTTTGACTGTCACTACACCTTCTTCTTTGTGGTGTCTCCAGTCCTGCCAGTGATGGACATATGATCAAATGTTTGTCATATCTGGACTGTTTTTCTGTTACTATTATTTCCCCCTCTAAAGATTACACAATGTTGCTTCAAAAGGACTGTGATAAATTCTTCCTTAAATCCATTCTTTAACATGCAACTTCTTCAACATTTTTGTGTTCTCCATCTTCTCATCCATCCCTGACAGTGTAGCAATGATGCACGGCAAGAATTCGGAGACAACTAATGGTGCATTAGGTGGGGTTCTTGGTTGCAATTTAAATAAACCAACTTTGGCTGACTGAAGCAGGAAGGGCAATTATTCAAATGATATCAAGTAGCTCAAAAGCCAAAGGGAAGGCTGGAGAGCCAGGGTTGGGAAATGGGCAGGAACTGAGGCAGTACCAATGGGCTCAGCAAGACTAGTGTGGCCTTCTGCTCTCTTGACTGTGGATTCTCAACACCACCAGCCCCGAGGGTCAACGACAGCCACATTGCTGCTGCTGCTGCTGCATGAATAAAGCTTTATCTTCAGAATCCCAGGAGAAAGCACAGTTTGGGGACTCTCTCCAACTGCCAGCAGTCAGGCAGAGGGATACTTTGCCTCCATAGAGGTGGCTGACCCCCCAACAGGGTGACTCTCATCCCGCCTCCTCCCATCAGTCTGTGGACTTGCTTAGTCTGTTGAATCTCTCTGCACGGTATGTGGCTGGCCAGGCACCTTCCCATGCCCCTCACTGTGAGCCTGCCCTTCTCCCCAGCTGGACTGTGGCTCATCCAGGAGTGGCTGGGGGCCAGTCTCTGCCTTCTGCCCTATGGAGAGCTCCGTCTATGGCAGGTCCTACGGTTGCCTAAAGGCAGGGCTCAGTGGCAGTTTAGTCCATTCTGTACATGGAGGGTGTAGCAGTTTGGCAGTTTGATATAATTATGAAATCCAAAAATAGATATTGGATTATGCTTGTAAACTGGTCTGTTAATCTGGGCATGATTAAGTTATGATTAGGGTGTTGACTGGGCCATGTCAGTACAGCGTTAAGCCCTTTGGTAGGTGGGATCTTAAAGATAAAAGGGCATGGCAAAGGACAGAGTTGGAGTAGTTTTGATGTCAGAATGTTAATGTTGGAGCCCAGGTGAGTAAGCACACAGAGGACCTTGGTCATGAGGAAGGAGAGAAGGCTCCAGGAAAACAGACGAGCCATTTGCCTGAGAGTTCACAGCTGGCCTTGTGGAGAGAGGCAAAGCCTAGAGAGCCTCATAGTCTACAGCTGACCTTGTGGAGGAACCAGAGGAGCTAAGCCTGGAGAGAAACCCAGCCCTGGGAAGAGAGGAACCCAAGAAGCCTGAACCCTGGCAAACACCAGCAGCTGCCTTGCTCCAACACGTAGCAACAGACTTTGGTGAGGGAAGAAATTTATGCTTTATAGCCCAGAAACTGTAAGCTTCTACCCCAAATAAATACCCTTTATAAAAATCAACCAGTTTCTGGTATTTTGCATCAGCACCCCTTTTGACTGACTAATAGAGAGGGGAATAAAAAGATCTTGAGTAAAAAATATATATATATCTATACACATATATAATATTAATAATATTCAAAAGAGTTGCCTGCCAACAAGCCACACACAAAGAGGGGTGCCCCCTGAATATGAGCAAACCTCAGAGGAGGGCTTCAGACACAGATTTGCTGCTTCTTTGCACCAATTTTGGGCTCTCTGGGTCTCATGGTCAGGGCTTGTGACAAGCAAGAGCTGTCTTTAGATTTCATAGGAAAAGAAGTTGTCCCACAGTTTGAAATGGGGCTAGACCACAGGAAACTTAGTGAGTCCAACTATAAAGGACAGTAGGATTCTAGAATGTATACTTTCAGGCACTTGTTGGAAAAATGCTTTGTTTTGTACAACAAAATTGGTCTTCATTTGCCCTTCTATCTCAGCCACCCTCCTGGAAGTTGTGTTTCCGCTCACTTTCTGTCCTACTGGTAGAATAAGGTGCTGGAAAGACTTGCTATGTTCCCCAATCTCAGTCACCAAAGTCTAAATATCATAACTTGTATTTACAGTGCCATCTGATGTTTAATGTTTCCTTGATAGTTGAATATCCCTAAGAAAACCTTCCCTTGATTTATTATTGTTGCTATGGCTATTGTATATAATTATTTGCAGGTCGTCTCAACCCTTTGCACAGATATGTGAGATGGTGAATAAACGATTGTCCTAACTGCCAGCTAGTGGCTAATTATCATCAAAACAAATAGACTGATGGATAAATAAATAAACATACGAACTGTAAACAAAATGCATGTAAGAATTTATGTTCTGGCCTACCATAAAGCATGATGACAAGCCTCCAGGTACAGTATTCTCAGTCCAACCAGAATTGACCAGTTGTAAATGACCAGTCACCTTGCTTATTCTGGGCATCCTCCTGCCCTGGGATCCAGATAGAGGATCTGCTGCCATTACTTTGTCCTAACCCTTAATCTTTTTTCTTTTTTTTTTACTTCTTTTTTATTATTTTTAAAGAAGCTTTAGATTACATACATGTTACATAAACAATATAGGAGATTGCCACATGCCCCACTCCTTCCCAATGCCACACTTTCCCACATTAACAACATCCTGCATTAGTGTGGTACATCTGTTACAATCTATAAAAACATATTGAACCATTGCTACTAACTGTGGACTATAGTTTACATTATAGTTTACACTCTGTCCTGTACAATTTTGTAGGTTATGACAAAATATATAATTGCCTGTATCTGTCATTGCAAAGTCATTCAGGACAATTCCAACATCCTAAAAATGCCCCCATATTGCACCTATTCTTCCCTTTCTCTCCCCTCAGAACTTCTAGCTGCCACTGCCTTTATATCAATGATAAAACTTTTTCCATTGCTGTAATAATAAGTATATAATAGAATAATAATAAGTCTACTTTAGTCCATTGTTCATTCCCCAATCTTGAGGATTTTGGGATGGTGATGCCCACTCTGTTTCTAAATGAGAAGGGGTTTAGATCCCCTCGGGCAGATGGATGGAACTATCTTGCCTGCAGTTGCAGACACTCTCTGTTCCTTGGGATGGGTGTTGTGCATCATCATCTCATTGTTTGTTGTCCTGAGTGAGTCCAATGAACTGGAGAGTAGGTGTTGCAACTCTGCTGAGATTCAGGGCTCAACTGGCAAATGGATAGACCAAAAATTTAAATCTTTGGGACATATATTTAGCAAGTAGAGTGTTAATTATAGGTTCAAATAAAAGGGACAGAAGAGCCACATGTAAGGAAACTATAAATGATTCTAACTCTGTTACATTGTGGAGAATAAATTCCAAAGTAAGGCCCACTGACAGGGTGCCAAATTCCTAAGGTTGTCTGCTCTGCTTATAGTGCCTGGATGTTTCTAGAGCTCTCAGGAGCCCCACTATTTGAAGCACTGTTTACTGTGGCAGTCAATGAGATCCTGCTGAGATGTGCATAAGAAGAACCTCTGGAATGACCTCTTGACTCACTTTGAAATCTCTTAGCCATAAAAACTCATTTGTGTTTATCATTTCACCCTTTTGGTCAAGGTCTTTTTCAAAATGCATTGCCAGTTGGTGCTTCGTAATAATCCCTTGGTGCCAGGGAGGCTCATCCCCAGGAGTCATGTCCCATGCCAGGGGAAAGTAATGCATTTATATGCTGAGTTTGGCTTAGAAAGAGGCTACATTTGTGCAACAAGGTGCCTTTCAGGAGGTAACACTTAGGCAATATGTAATAATAGGCTAAGTTTCAATTTCACAAGAAAAGGTTCATTAGTGCAATTATCAATATCAAGGACCCAGCATAATGGTCTGTCTTCCTTCACTAAGCACTGCCCTGATACTCAGGGGATTCTTGTTTCCCTATTAGAGAATGTAGCAGAATTCTCCAGGATGGGAATTCAGTATTCTTTTGGTTACTTTCTGGGTCTCCATCCACGGAGACAATGCCCCATTAACACTTGAAATATTCACATGGCTTAGAGGAATGCCCCAAGTGAACCCTGCCCCATGCAACCCCCATCACCAACATCCTGCACCAGTGATCCTCCCCTGCCACAGTTGTGACCATTCTGTGTTCCAAAACCTCTCCAAAAATGAAACCAACAAAATAAACAAATAAAATTAATAAGAAAATGAAATAATAATAATAGTTTAAAAATATTAAAAAATTTTAAAAATTGATAGAATAAAAAGTTTTAGACATTGTTTCTTTCACCACTGTAAGATCTGTTATATGTACAGTGACATTTTCTTCTGTATATTCCCTCAGTGTCTTATTTTTTTCATTTTATCTTCAAAGAAGCTTTAGATTACAGAAAAGTCACATAGAGAATATAGGGGAAACCCATATACCCAATGCCCTCTCCTTTTCCCCCCTCCCTGATTAATAACATTTTACATGAGGATGATACATTTGCTACAATTGATGTACAAATATGGAAACACTGCTGCTAACCATGGTCAATCATTTGCATTATGGTTTACATTTTGGGCTGTATACTTTCATAGGTTTTGATGAAGTTTAAAATGTCCTGTACCCATTATTGCAAGATCATGCAGAACATTTCCAATGCCCTAAAAATGCCCTATGTTCCATCTATTCTACTCTTCCCTCTCCCTCTCCTCTGAACCTATGGTAACCACTAAGTTTCAATTTTTGAAGAATAAGATCCATAGTTACTTGCAATAATATTGAAGGATTGACATATTGGGCTGTTTTCTTTTATTGGGCACTATGCTCTTGTGGGATTCTTGTTCCTCTCATTGAGAACAGAGAAGGACTCCCCAGGATAGGGTTTTAACATTTTCTTGTTTATTGTGTGGGTCTCCACCCATTGGAATAATACACTATGACAAGATGAACACTTACATATTCTATAGAGGCATACCCCAGATCCACCCTGTCCCATATACCCACCTCCATCCAACACCCTACACC
>PVKH010022359.1:0-14115 GCA_004027955.1 Chaetophractus vellerosus
GACGCACCGAGTCAGCTCACCGGTGAGCGGCGGCCTTGCCCACTCGTGGGCAGCTTGCCCCGCTGGCGGGCGACTCTGCTCTGCTCACGGGCTGCTCCATTCTGCTCGCGGGAGACTTGCCCTGCCCGTGGCGGCTTTTTGCCCTACCCGTGGCGGCTTTTTGCCCTGCCCGTGGCGGCTCTGCCCCACCTATGGCAGCTTGCCCCCTCAAGGCGGTCTGCCCCGCTCAGAGAGGCCCCCGGGAACAGAACCCGGGCCTCCCATGTGGTGTACCGGCGCCCTATCCACTGGGCTACAGCCGGGCCCCTATAATGGGGATTTATTTCAGGTAAATGCTTACAGTTCCAAGGCCATGAAAAATCCAACACAAGGCACCATAAGAGGTGCTTTCTCTTTAAAGTCAGCTGCCACATTTTGAAGTAAGATGGCAGGCAATTTTGCCTAGGTTTCTGCCTTCCCTTCTGGCCTATACTCTCTCCTGGAGTGCAGCTGTGAGCAACCAGGCATAGGGCTTGTCTCTTACCAATCTACTCTCTCAGGCTGGGTTGCTCCGCTTTCTTCCCAAGTTCAGCTGCAAGCTATCAGGCATATGGCTTATCTCTCCCTGGGACTCATATCTTTGAGCTTCTCCTTTCTCTTCTATGGCAGGATCAAATATGGTGGAGCTCTCTTTTCCTGTGTGTCCCCATTTATATCAGACCCACAAGAAGGCAGAGACTCACTGAAATAGTTCAATTGAAAGGGACTTACACCCACAGGAATGGATTTAGTCCACAAACATAATCTTTTTCTTTTGGGGTTCCTAATATAATTTCAAACTGCCACACCATCCAAAGAAATGAGAAAAAAATCTAGAAATCATCAATGAAGAGCAGAAAATAGACATATTGCACAAAGACTATAAAAATGATCATCAGTATGTTCAAGGAGATAAAGGAAAACATGGAGAAAGAAGTAAAAGATATGAGGAAAACAATGAATGAACAATATGGAATCTCTTTGAGATTCTCAATAGGAATCAAAGAGCAATTCTAGAGTTGAAGGCTACAATAACTAAAATGAAGCTCTCCTAGTGTGTTTCAACAGTGGTTTGTAGATGACAGAAAAAAGAATTACAGATCTCAAAGACAAGACACTTAAATGAATCAGGTTGAGGAGCAGAAAGAAAAAAGAATAAAAAAGTGTGAACACAGTCTAAGAGACCTTTGGAACAGTATCAAGCATACCAATATATGCATTATGGCAGTCCCAGAAGGAGAAGAAAAACAGAAAAGGGCAGAAGGAATATTCAAAGAAATAATGGCAGAAAGCTTTCAAAATTTAACAAAACACATGAATATGCACATTCAAGTAGGTCATAGAGTGGATGCTGATTTAGAGCATATACAATTTCCTGGAGAACATTGTCCCAGATGTGCAAGGTATTGCCACCCAATTGGCACGGTAATTGAGTCTTCAAAAGGCCATTCCACCATTCTGTCAATCCCTCTGCTTCAGGATGATGGGAAACATGGTAAGACCAGTGAATTCCATGAGCATGTGCCCATTCCTTTACTTTCTTTGCCATGAAGTAGGTTCCTTGATCAGAAGCAATGCTGTGTAGAATACCATGATGGTGAATAAGGCATTCTGTAAGTCCACGGATGATAGTTTTGCTAGAAGTACTGCATGCAGGAAAGGCAAACCCATATCTGCAGTATGTGTCTATTGCAGTTATAACAAAATGCTGCCCCTTCCATGATGGAAATAGTCCAATGTAATCAACCTGCCACCAGGTATCAGGCTGATCACCTTGGGGGAATGGTGCCATATTGGGGACTGAATGTTGGTCTCTGCTGCTGGAAGATTGGGCCCTCAGCAATTGGCTAGATATAGGTCAGCCTTGGTGAGTGGAAATCATGTTGCTGAGCCTGTACATAACTTTCAACTCTACCACCATAGCCACTTTGTTCATGTGCCCATCGGGTCATAACAAGAGTGACTGGGGAAAGAGGCCAAGTGGTATCCACAGAATGAGTCATCTTTTCCACTTGATTACTAAAATCTTCCTCTGCTGAAGTCACCTTCTGGTGAGTATTCATGTGGAAGACAAATATCCTGATGTTTTTTGTCCACTCAGAAACATCTATCCACATACCTCACCCCCAGACCTCTTTATCACCAATTTTCACTCATGTTCTTTCCAAGGCCCTGACCATCCAGCCAAACCATTGGCAATAGCCCATGAATCAGTATACAAACCCACCTCCAGCAATTTCTCTTTCCAAGCAAAATGAACAACTAGGTACACTGCTTGAAGTCCTGCCCACTGGGAAGAATTACCTTCACCACTGTCCTTCAGTAATGTCCCGTAAAAGGGCTGTAGTGCTGCCGCTGTCCACTTTCAGGTGTACCAGTATATTGTGCAGAACTGTTTGTAATCCAGGCCTGAGTTTTCTCTTCCTTAGGAAACTGATTGTAAGGAAGTTCCCAGGAGGCCATAGCTGTGGGCTGGGAAAGAGAAGGTAATGTGGCAGAAATAGGAGCCATGGGCATTTGGGCCACTTCTCATGTAACTTATTTGTGCATTCAGGACCCGCTCAAGCCCTAACTTGTATATACCGCTTCCATTTTATGATGAAGTGCTTCTGTGCACACCCAACTTTATGGCTTTGTGGATTAGACAACACCCAGTTCATAATGGGCAGCTCAGGTTTCATGGTAGCTTGGTGGCCCATGGTTAAGTTTTCGGTCTCTACTAAGGCCCAGTAGCAGGCCAAAAGCTGTTTCTCAAAAGAGAGTAGTTATCTGCAGAGAATGGCAGGGCTTTGCTCCAAAATCCTAAGGATTGACGCTGTGACTCTCCTATAAGGGCCTGCCAAAGGCTCCAGACAGCATCTATATTTGCCACTGACACCCACAGCATCATTGGATCTGCTTGATCTTATGGCCCAAGTGGCAGTGCAGCTTCTCCAGCAGCCTGGATCTGTTGAAGAGCCTCCTTTTGTTCTGGTCCCCATTCAAAACTAACAGCTTTTTTGCATCACTCAGTAAATGGACCAGAGTAGCATATCCAAATGAGGAATACGATGTCTCCAAAATCCAAAGAGGCCAACTAGGCATTGTCCCTCTTTTTTAGTGTAGAAGGGGCCAGATGCAACAGTTTATCCTTCACCTTAGAAGAGATATCTTGACATGCCCCACACCACTGGACACCTAGAAATTTCACTGAGGTGGAAGGCCCCTGAATTTTTGTTGGATTTCTTTCTCACTCTCTGACATGCAAATACCTTACCAATAAGTCTACAGTAGTCGTTACTTCTTGCTCACTAGGCCCATTCAACATGATGCCATCCGTATAATGGACCAGTGCGATGCCTTGTCAAATGGAGAGACAATCAAGGTCCCTGTGGGCTAGGTTATGACATAGGGGTGGAGAGTTGATATACCCTTGAGGTAGGACACTGTAGGTGTATTGCTGGCCTTGCCAGCTGAAAGAAAACTGTTTCTGGTGGTCTGTATACTAACAGAAATTGAGAGGGGAAAAGCACCTACAAGGGGATATCTTGATATGTTCAAGCAACAATACCACATCTGGAACAGCAACTGCAATTGAAGTCACCACCTTGTTAAGTTCATGAAAATCCATTGTCATTCTCCAAGATCCATTTGTTTTCTGCACAGACCAAATAGGAGAGTTGAATGGGGATGTGGTGGGAATCACCACCCTTGCATCCTTCATCAAGTCCTTGATGGTGATACTAATCTCTGCAATCCCTCCAGGAATGTGTTATTGCTTTTGATTTACTCTTTTGCTAGGTAGAGGTAGCTCTAGTAGCTTCCACTTGGCCTTCCTTATCATAATAGCCCTCAATCCACATGTCAGGGAACCAATGAGGGGATTCTACCAGTTGCTGAGTATGTCTATTCCAATTATGCATTCTGGAACTGGGGAAATAAACACAGAATGGGTCTGGGAATCTGCTGGACCCACTGTGAGATGAACCTGAGATAAAACTCCTTTGATCACCTGACCTCCATAAGCCCCTACTCTGATTGGTGGACCAGAGTGACATTTTGGTGTCCCAGAGGTAATGTCACTTCAGAGCTGCTGTCTAATGATCCCCAATATGTCTGATCATTTCCTTTTTCCTAGTGCTCAGTCATCCTGGAAAAGGCCATAGGTTTCTTTGGAGAAGTCTGGGAGGAAGATTGACAGTGTAAATATTTGGCAATGTAGCAGGGTCCTTCCCCAAGGGGACCTGTCTTTCCCTTAATTCAAGAGGCTCTGGGTCTGTAAACTATCTCAAGTCTGGGAATCGATTAAGGGACTGTGACTCTCTGTTTCTGTAATTAAAGTTAGACTTTTGTTCACTTAATCTAGAACTCTTCTGCTTATACAGATCAAGTAAGAATTTAGTAGACTGCCCATCTATTTTACTTCAAGGTACCCCATGATCTACTCACCAACACCATAAGTCTGTGCAAGTCAGACTATTTTGATTATTGTTTTTAGTCTGCTGTTTTATGGTAGCCACGCCTACCCTGGCTTTGTCTATTAAGTGCTGCCTCTTGACTTCTGCCAACCGGGGATCCAATCATCCCCATTGTGTTTAAGCATCCAAGTGCAGTGATAGCAGTTCCCACAGTAATATCTGGCCTACAGAGAAGAACAATCATAGAGCTCTTCAGGGATGATGGAGTTAGTCTCACAAATTTATTCCTCACAGTTCTGGCATTTTGACTTCAAGCAATATAGCCCACCTTATTTTTTTAAATATATTTTTTATTTATTTTTAAAAGATACTTAGATTATGTAAAATGTTACATAAAAAATATAGGGGATTCCCATATGCCCCACTCACACCTCCAACTTTTCCCCACATTAACAACTTCTTTCATTAGTGTGGTACATTCATTGCAATTGATGAACACATTTTGGAGCATTGCCACTAAGCATGGATTATAGTTTCCAATATAGTTAATACTCTTTCCCACTCAATTCTGTAGGTTATAGCAAGATATATAATGGCCTGTATCTGTCATTGCAATGTCATTCAGGTCAATTCCAAGTCCTGAAAATGCCCCCATATTGCACCTCTTTTTCCCTCTCCCTGACTACAGCACCTCCAGTGGCCACTATGTCCACATCAATAATATAATTTCTTCCATTGCTAGAATCACAATAAATCTATAGTAGAATACCAGTAAGTCTACTCTAGTCCACATTTTATTCCCCAATCCTGAGGATTCTGGATTGGTGATGCCCACTCTGCCCCTAATTGAGAGGGGGCTTCAATCCCATATGGCTGATGGATGGGACTCTCTCTTTATTTATTTATTTTTATTTATTTATTTATTTTTATTTATTTATAGATGGGACTCTCTTGCTTGCAGTTATAGATTCTCTCGGTTCCTTGGTGTGGTTGTTGTCCATCCTCACCTCCTTGTTAGTTGTCCTGGATGAGTCCAATGGACTGGAGAGTAGGTATAGCAGCTCTGCTGAGGCTCAGGGCCCAGCTGGCACATGGACAGTCCAGAGATTAAAGTCTATTGGATGTACACTTACCAACTCCAACACCAATTATAGGTTCAAATAGAAGGGATAGAAGAGGCATGTGTAGAGAAGTCACATCTGAGCCCAACTCTGTCACACTTGGGAGCACAAACTCCAAAGTAGGGCCCACTGGCAAGGCACCAAACTCTGGAGCTGTCTGCCATGATTGTAGGACCTGGGTGTCTCCATAGCCCTCTGGAGCCCCACTATTTGGGGTAGTGTCTACCTTGGCTGTTTATGAGATCCTGCTGAGACGTGCATAAGCATTACCTCTCTGATGACCTCCCAACTCACTTTGAAGTCTCTTAGCCATATACAGTCATTTGTCTTTACCTTTTCCCCCTTTTATTCAAGGTCTTTTTCCAGTTGTATCACCAGCCAATGCTTGGTAATAATCCCTCGGTGCCAGGGAGGCTCATCCCCAGGAGTCATGTCCCTTACTGGGGGAAAGGTAATGCATTTATATGCTGAGTTTTATAGCCCACCTTTTGATC
This sequence comes from Chaetophractus vellerosus, assembly GCA_004027955.1. Lineage (NCBI taxonomy): Eukaryota > Metazoa > Chordata > Mammalia > Cingulata > Chlamyphoridae > Chaetophractus > Chaetophractus vellerosus. The sequence goes on from PVKH010022359.1 coordinate 6,031, forward strand.
CACGCTTCAGCCAACCACCTGGCTGTCTAAATTGGAAAACTCCTGGGTTCTTTTGGGGTATAATATACTTCCTCACGGGTCACACATTATTCCTCACCTTTTCAGGTTTATCAGGCACAGCAGGGTTAATCTCTTCAGGTGGAGGTTGGATAGCTGATTCATCAGGACAGATTGGAGATTGGGTGGCTAATTGCCCAGAGCAGGCCCTTAAGTTTCATCCAGCAAAGACTAAGCAAAATCTAGGGTTTCACTGTCCCCACCTTTATTATTATCAACCCATTTGTTGCCATTCCAGTTTTCAGGATCCCATTCCTTTCCAATCAATGCCCTCACTTTAACAGCAGACACCCTGCAAATTTGGGAATTCAGTCTACATTGTAATTCAGCCACTCTTACAATGAGATTCTAGAACAAGTTTTCAGAAATCCAAAGTCTTCAGCTACATAAAATAAGATTTTCTTTCAAGGCACACATAGAAACTTTCAGTGTCCTTCAATGTGGTGCTTAAGTTGGGAATTTGAAGGCTTAAGTGCTTTCCTTTTTTTTTTTTTTTTTACAACTGTATCCAGCATATTTAGGAACAACCAGCCAACATCATTATACCTTTTTTTTAACTCCACAAAACTCTGGTAAGGTGTCAAAAACGCTCTCACCCAGAGCCTTGCTTCTTATAAGAACTTAAGTAGTTGTATCCAACGGTGATATTTTGTATATTTCTATTGCCAACTCATGCCATGGACTATCGAGTGCCATCTCAATTGTTGGAAATAAAGTCATTAGTGCCTTTGAATCTAATCAGGTTAGAGAACCAATTCCCAAAACCCCAGAACCAACTCAGAAATTTCATCGTTAAGATTTTGTTTCTCAAGAACAAAATCTGTATTAGTCAGGGTTCTATAGGGAAACAGAATTGACAGGATATATATGTATGAATGGGCAAGTATAAATTCCATAGAGCAGGCCACAAACCACAAGCTAGGGACTCCAATGAAGGTTTTCAATGAATTCCCCAGGAGAAGATGGCTGGCTGAAGTAGAGATGGAAATTCTCCTTCTGATTGATGAAATCATCACTTCTCCTTTAAAAGGCCTTTAAGGCCTTCAACTGATTGGATAAGACTTCTCTCATTGCTGAAGGCAATCTCCTTAGTTGATTGTAGATGTAATCAGCCATAGGTGAAATCAACTTCCTGATGATTTAAGTTCATGAGATCCTCACAGTTACACCAATGTTTATAGTGGCACTATTCACAATTTGCAAAAGGTAGAAGCAACCCAAGTATCCACCAACTAATGAACAGATAAACAAAATGTGGTATATACATAACAATGGAATATTATTTAACCATAAAAAGGAATGAAGTCCTGATACATGCAACAAGATGGATAAACCTTGAAGACATCATGGTGAGTGAAATAAGCCAGGCACAAAAGGACAAATACTGATTATTTCACTTATATGAAATAAGCAATATAGGCAAATTCATAAAAGTCAGAAACTAGAATACAGGTTACCAGGGGCCAGGTGGGGGAAGACAATGGGGAATTAATGTTTAATTGGTACAGAGCTTCTGTCTGTGGTGATGGAAAAGTTTTGATAATGGATGATGGTGATGAAGGTACACCTTTGTGACTATAATTAACGTCATTTAATTGTATATTTTTTAAGTGATAAAAAGGAAATTTATGTCGAATATAAGTTAGCGCACACGCACACAAATTCATAGAGCTGTACAACAGAGTGAACCCTAATGTAAAGTTGGCTAAAATTAATAGTATAATTATAATTATATTGTTTCATCAACTGTAACAAAAGTACATTAATGAAAAATGTTAATAATAGGGAAAACTGTGTGTGTGTGAAGGGGTATATGGGAATGCTGTACTTTCTGCATGATTTTTCTGTAGAAAAACTCTTCTAAACTGCTCTATAACTGCTCTGAAAAATGCATTCACCCCCAAAAAAGGAAATGATAGTGGAAATTTAAAAATACTAAAAACTGAATGATGAAAAAAAAACCTGAATGATAATAAAAATACTAGCTACAAATACTGTAGGATACAGTTAAAGTTGTTCTTTAAGGTAAATATATTGATCTGAATGCTTATTTAGTAAAGCAGAAAATTAATGAGAAATCTATTCAACATAGGAAATTAGGAAAATAGCAATAGAAAATACTCCCTCCAAATAAAGAAAGTAGATAAAGAAGATAAAAACAGAAATTAATGAAAAAGAAAACAAAGATACAAAAGATAATCCACAAAAGGCTATGGTTGAAAAGATGATAAAATAGTTAAATCTCTGCTGATATTAAGCAAATTAAAAAGAGAAACCACAAATAAATAATATTAAGAGTAGAAGGAGACATAATCAAAGATAGAGCAAAGATTTTTTTAAAATGAGTTACTTTGAATCAATTAGAAAACAGGCAAAATGAACAAATTCCTAGAAAAAAATATAACTTACCAAAATCTACTAAAATATAGAGAACTTAAATTGTCCTATAACCACTTAAAATTAATATTTTAAGATCTTTCTATAAAGAATGTACTAAAGTCAGATATTTTTACAGATGAATTATACTAGGCTTTCAAAGAAGAGATCATTGCAATCATTAACATTGTCTCAGAGAACAGAAACAAGGGACTTACACCCACAACTCAATCTATGAGACCAGTATAACCTTGATAACAAAACCAAAGACAGCACAATAAAGAAACATTACACAGGCCAATGTCAAACATGAACATGACTGTAGAATTGAAATGAAATGCTAATGAAACAAATCCAGGAGTTTATTTTAAAGGGATAATACATCATAAACAAGTTGAATTTATCCAGAAATTCAAGGGCTGTTAAACATTAGGAAGTAGGGAACCGGCTGCAGCTCAATTGGTAGGGCTTCAGTTTACCAGATGGGAGGCCCCGGGTTCGGTTCCCGGGGCCTTTTGGGGAAGGCAAGCCTCCTGGTGAAGGCAAAGCCTCCTGGTGAAGGCAAGCCGCCACGCGGTGAGCTGCCTCAGCGGGATGACGCAGCAGGGCGAGACAAGCAGACACAGAAAAATGCAAAAAAGCAAATGAACACAGTGAGCACAAGTGGCAAGGGGGGATAAATAAATAAATAACATTAGGAAGTATACATAAGTATAATTCATTATGTTAACAATAAAAGGAGAAAAACATATAATCTTCTCAAAAGATGCAGCAAACAAAAACCCCTAGTGGTGAAAAATTAGGAGTACATCCTTTAAAATTGAGAACAAGATAAAGAAACTCCCACTTACTATTATTGTTCAACATTGTACTGGATTCCTAACAAGTGCAGTAAGACAAGAAAAAAAATTAACAAAGTACAAAGATTGGAAAAAGAAGTAAACAGTATAAGTCTTGGAATAGCCATTATTTATAAAGATATAATTGTCTACATAAAGCATCCCAAGGAATATCCAGACAAATTATTGGTAATAATAAGAGAGCTTACCAATATAGCTGAATAGAAAACCAATACATACAATCAAAGATATTTCTATGTATCAGAAATAAACAGAAAATATAATTTTGGAAAAAATGTGGTTTACAATAACAACAAAAAGTATAAGTTTCATTTAATGAAGGTTGTATAAAACCTATGTCTGTTGTAAAGTTGCCAGTTCTCCCCAATTTGATCTATAGAGTCAATGCAATTTAATTCTGAATCCCAATGAGTTTTTTCCAAGAATCTGACAGGCTGATTCTAAAATTTGTTTAGATTACCAAAGGCCAAAAATAACAAAGACTCTCTTGGAAAAGAATAAAGTGAGAGGAGAAGGGGACATAATTAGATTTGGAGACTTTCATTATAAAGTTATAATAATGAAGGTAGTGTGGTACAGATGCTGCAATAGACAAGTGAAGTAATGGAATACTACAGAAATTCTAGAAACATACCCAAAAATATATGGACATAATATATTGCAGGTGCTTTTGTTGATACTGTGGAAAGGAAGGATTTGTCAATAAGTGGTGCTGGGACAATTTAACATCCATATGGGGAAAAAACTGATATTGGACTCCTACCTCACATAGTATATCAAAGTCAATTGTAGACATTATTAAAGATTTTGATGCGAAAGCAAATATTTTCAAATTTCTAAAAAAAATTTATGGCTTGGCATAGAGAAGAATTTCTTAAACAAGACACACAGAAAGCATTAACCAAAACTGAAAAGATTGACAAATTTAACTATGTTAAAATTAAGTATTTTGGGAAGCGGCTATAGCTCAAGCAATTGAGCTCCCATTTACCATATGAAGGACCCGGTTCAATCTCCAGGACCTCCTGGCAAAAGAAAAAAAAGAAAAAAGAAAAAAGCTATCCCAGACCTGTGTGGCACAGAGACAGTCCCCTGTACAGAGAAGGAACATGCCAAAAAGACGACATAACCAGATAGAAAAAAAAAATAGAATATTTGTGTTTTTCAAAAAAATCCCAAGCAAATTTATAGATAAGCCATAAACCAGTAGTATGTATTTGCAACACATATAACCAGTGGTATGCTGGTAATAAAAACTAGCTTCCTGTGTTGGGAACTGGGGACCATGATTTGTAGGGCTTGATGATTTCCATGGCCTGTTTCAAACTACCAACATGATGTTGCTAAACACTGAATGAGACACAATCATTTTCATGAGCCAGTTTCAGCACATTACTACATATAACCCGAAAGGATTTGTTTCCAGAATATATAAAGAACTCTTTCCATATATCAGTAATTATGCAACAAATGATGCCATAGAGAAATGGGCAAAAGGCATGAGGAGTCATTTTGTAGAAGAGGAAATGTGCATGGAGAATAAAAATATGAAAAGATTCTCCACCTTATTAGTAATTGCAGAAATATAAATTACAATTGCAATGATAAATCGTATTATACCTTTTAGTGGGCTAAAATGAAGAAGGATTACTATTAAGTATTCTCAAAGATGTAGATCCAGGGAAACTCTTAAGCAAAGCTGATGGGAGTGTAAACTGATACAACCACTTTGGAATACAATTTGACATTGTCTTTTAAAGTTGAACATTTACATTACCTACAACCAAGCAATATGTACTCTCAGGAATATAGTTCAGAGCAATTCTGGCACAACAGAAAACATGAACATAAGTGTTCATAGTAGCACTTAGTAATAGTAAAACAATTTGTAATAGTAAAACAAAAACAACCCAAATTTATCAGTTGGAGTTTGTTCAAAGTAGCAGAAGCATTAAGAGAGATAGACACAATAGGGATTTTTGTAGGGATTTGGCTGTAAGCAATTGTGGGAGCTAGTTATATTGCCTAGGTAAGACTATTGTTTCTGTGTCTGGTGCTAGAGCCCAAAGTCCACACAGGAGAGGCAGACAGGATGAGAAGTCCGGGAAGCAAGGACACACTAGAAGCCACAAGGTTGAACTGGAATCTGTGTTGGTCTCTCACCACCTCCAAACCTCCAGCTTCAATGCTTGGGCTGCCCTGCAGGGGAAGCTAGTGCGCTTCATAATGGAGTTAAACATAAACCTGACCTGAGAATTGCAGAAGTTGAAGTAGAAGTCCTGGAAGGAGCTGGAGGAGCTGGAGGCCCTGCACCAACCACCTGAGTATAAAGAAATATGGCTACTCTTTCACTTCCACCTTCCAAATCAGGCACAGAATGTTTCTTGTGGTTCCTACTACAGTGGAACTTTGCAGAGACCAGAATCTGGGAAGTGTAGTTCCATCTAAGCTTAGTTGACTCTATACAAATCCACCACAATCCACATGTTTAGATCCAACCTGGCATCTATATACACCTCTTTTAACCATACTTAAATTCCAAAAAAAGACAATGGCAAAATCAGACTTTTGCCTAACATAATGCAATTATCCCTCATCAAACGAAAGCACACCAACCTCCTTCCCAAAAAGAAGTTCTAAGTTTTCTTTATCCAGTTTTGAGATATTCATTCCTCTTTTACTTGAGTAACATTCACCCTTTGATATTCTGTAATTGAAATACTGAGATATAAGGTTAACTCCTATCAATACATCTTATTTTAGATGGTTGGAAAATGGAAGGGAGGAAAGTAAAAAAAAATAGTTAATATACGCACAAATATATTAATATAAAATAGAAAGTCTCAGAAATATTATAGCCCTCATTTCTGTAATTGAGCATATGTTCTTAGCTGACTTTTATAATTATCTTCTTCTACCACCCTTTCCATATTCCTTTGCCCTTAGAAAGTACCTCACCTAGTCATGGATCCTTGCCTGGTAGTGTGACTCTGTGGTGTTCATTCCTGAAGGGTCTAGGCCATTACCAGTCCTGCCTGTGTTGGGTTGTTGTTATTTTCCATTGACATAAATCACAGGATATGGGAATACTAGCAGGCACACCAAAGGATCACCTGCATTCCAGATGTGCTTCTCTTTCCCCCCACTGTGTAGTAGCAACCCAATTTCCCCTTGATAGGTTCAATCACCACAGCCAGTACAAACTCCTCGTTCTTGTCTATTGATTCACTAACATGAGGAGCATAAAGTAGCCAGATGGCAGTCTCAGCTTCCAGTTCAATGAAGTCATTGCTCTGTGCCCGTAACACTAGTGAATTCCATGAGCACAATCCTAATGACACACTTCATTTGCTGTACAATGAGTTTCTTGCTTGGGAGCAATACAGTTCTTACACACGTGCACCAAAAGACATGTACAAGAATGTTCACAGTAGCACTCTTTATAATAGCAAATAAATGGAAATAATCCAAATATTCATCAACAGGAGAACTGATAAATTGTGGTATAATCATATATTGGAATATTAAAATAGCAGTGAAAATGAGTGTACTGTGTGTGTGATGTGCAATGTACACATCAATATTAATATATCTTACAAAAAATTTGAGTAAAATAAGACAAGTGCAGCTTCTCTTTGCATATGGCTAGAAAAGCACAAAGGCAGAAGTGAGGTATATAATCTGGCCCATGTTCTGTTTGCCAAGTAATGGCCCCTAGTGCAGGGTTGCATCCAACCCAAGGTAGGGGACCCTTTTCCTAATTTGCACAAAGGCTATATGATGTGGATGTTAAAGTATTGGTAATGTTTTAATCCTTATATTTGGCGATGGGTTCATGGTTTTTATTTATCATTTTGCCACCCCAGTCTAATTACCCAAATTTGCTTCCCTAGAGTCAGGCTTATAACACTTGCTTGTGTGTCCTTCCAGAGATATTCAATGCATTGCAAGCATAGATATATACATACTTATCTCTTTGTTAAAAAAATAAATGGGAGCATTCTATAATAGTGTATTGGATCTTTTACCCACTTAACAGTATATTTTAGAATTGTTCTATTAATATATCCACTTCTGTAGATGTACCTCATATTGTTCTGTTTTGTTTTAATGTCAGCTTAGCATGTACATCTATACAACATCTACTAATTAGACATTTTGGTTGTTTCCCATCTTTCTCTATTATGAACAATACTTCAATGAGTGTTCTTGAATATTCTTTTACAGGCGTTTTTGACCATGTATATGATTTTGTGTTGCTTTGCCAAAGGGCTGTCAATGCAAAGTACCAGAAATGTGTTGGCTTTTTTTTTTTTTTTTTTGAGGTACCGGGGCTGGGGATTGAACCCAGGACCTCGTATGTGGGAAGCTGGCGTCCAACCACTGAGCCACATTGGCTTCCCTGAGTTGGTTTTTTGTTTGTTTGTTTGTTTTGCTTGTTGTTTATTTTTGTTTTTTTCAGGAGGCACCAGGAACTGAACCCAGGACCTCCCATGTGGGAGGCGGGAGCTCAACAGCTTGAGCCACATCTGCTCCCTGTTGGCTTTTATAAAGGGTATTTATCTGGGGTAAAACCTTACAGTTCTGGGGCCAGCTCGATAGCCCAGTGGATAGGGTGCCAGCATACCACATGGGAGGCCCTGGGTTCGATTCCCGGGGACCTCTCCTAGCGGGCAGACCGCCTTGAGAATGGCAAGCCGCCATGGGCGGGCCGGAGCCGCCGTGGGCAGGGCAAGAAGCTGCCACGGACAGGGCAAGAGCCGCCACGGGCAGGGCAGGTCGCCCGCGGATG
>PVKH010022360.1:0-14115 GCA_004027955.1 Chaetophractus vellerosus
CGCAGTTCGCAGGCGGCAGCTCCGCTTTTCACGGGTGACTTTGCCATGCCCGTGGGGGCTCCGCCCTGCCCGTGGTGGCTTTTTGCCTTGCCCACGGAGGCTCTGCCCCACCCACGGCAGCTTGCCTTTCTCAAGGCCGTCTGCCCGCTCAGAGAGGTCCCCGGAAACCAAACCCGGGGCCTCCCATGTGGTACACCGGCGAGCTCTTTATCCACTGAGCTATCTAGCCGGGCCCCACTCCTAACTTTGGACACCAAAGGAGAAAAGAACTTTCTCCAAGGCAGGTGACTGCCTTCTGTCATATAATATAAAACACTGGAATGAGATAGTATGGAGCCAGGTTCTGTTTCTGTGACTTGCAAGTTGTGTGATTTGGGGTGAGAAGTGGAGACAGTGATGGTGTGAGAAGGGGTTGGGGGGCAAGGAGACCACAAGCTTGGCAGCAGTGTATGAGATGAGGCAATAATACAGGGAGCTTGTGCACATGCCGCTGAAAGACCAAATTGTCCAGCAGCACCTCTCAGCTGTGACAGGAAGGAGATATTTTGCTTGATGGCAAAAAAGCCTTAGTTGTCCACACTGGAGGAGAAATCTCAACAGCCATGTGAGATGACCCACAGGCTACATCTCATTTTGATTTGCTGTTTGGTAGGTGCTTGTCTCTTAGAATAGAGTTTCTGGATACATAATTTCTTTTCCTTCCTCTTACTCAGGAAGAGACTTGCTGGGAAACAGATCCTGTATATTTTGTATTCACATCACCTTACTCCTGCCTCAATAGTATCAAAAAATGAAAGGAAAGAAAAAAAAAATCACTCCCAAGAGACCCAGACTTAGTTCAGAGAGAAAGATCAAATACTGCCATGGCTTCTGATAACAATGTTCTAATGTTAAGCAAGAACTTAAAATGTTTATTGGAGATCTTGGAGCTCTTTTTGTCAATTGTACCCCCATGCAAGTCATAAGAGCACCAGAGCTAGCTAATAATTCAAAGTAAAGCAAGGTGACACAAATTCATATATTTTTTTGTATGGAAGAGAGGTTCTTTAAGAAATGAGTATTTCATTTTATTTTATTTTTAAAGATTTATTTCATTTATTTCTCTCTCCCCAACCCCTCATTGTTTGCACTTGCTGTGTCTGTTCATCTTTGTTTCTTTAGGAGGTACTGGGAACCAAATCCGGGACCTCCGATGTGGGAGGGAGGTACCCAATCACTTAAGCCACCTCCGTTCCTTGCTTTGTTGTGGCTCTTGTTATGTTTTTCTTCTTGTGTCTCTTGTTGTGTCATCTTGTTGTGTCAGCTTGCCACACCTGCCCATCGTGACAGCTTACTGTCTTCTTTAGGAGGCACCAGGAACCGAACTACTGACCTCCCATATGGTAGGCAGGAGCCCAATCGCTTGCTCCACATCTGCTTCCCAGCATTTTAAAACTGTGTCTGACAGGAATGCAGAAAATAAACACTATTAGGATTAACAGGAATAAAATGGGATAAATTAAGTTAACTTCCACTACTTACCTCTTTCAGGCCACCAGCGGGCCTACCTTTTTATTTTTTACATTTTACAATGACTCTAAGAAATAATGAATATCTCAGGACTAACCTCTGCTCAGAGGAGACTAAAATACAATAGCTCTGGGAAATAGGAAACATATTTTGTACTGTTATCATTTCCTTTCCACTTTCCTTCCCAATATAAAAAGGTATTCTTCACACTGATACTAACAGATTAGTGTGAAGTCTTTTTAACCTGAATTCCCACATGTATAAACTAGTAACCAAAATTGGGGAACAAATTAATTCAGAGGAACAAGCTGTAGAGACTTAAGCATTGGGAGAATAAATTCTAATATTTGCTCAATATTTGGAAGAACATATGAGGAAAGTAGATCAACTGATGTATTTTTCTTCCATGCCAAGCACATTATATTTTGGTAATATCTCATCATACAAATTCATGTCAAACCTCTCATTCTTACCCCCAACCACCTCCACAATGCAAAATGTTTCTGAAGAAACCTCGGCAACCTGAGTGCATGTGGTCTAAGGAATGAGGAATATTTTCCCTCCATCCGGGAAGTTTGTCCTCTTCCTGTTGTGGGAAGCAATCCATAAATGCAAAGTCTAGGGGAACACTTTTGGAGAAAGGAAAAGAACACCACTAAATCTGCTGATTGAATCTCAGTGCTCAATGGAAGGGTGACTGGCCAGACTAATTACTGTGAATTTTACCTCGCTAGGCTGCTATGACAAATCGTCTCAATGTGTTGGCTTAATTACAACAAACATTTATATTCTCACAGTTTTAGGGGCTAGAAGTCCAAACTCAAACTGTCAGCAGGACTGTGCTGTCTCCTGGGGACTCTGTGGCATTCTGGCACTGGTTTGCCTCAATCTTTGGGGTTCCTTGGCTTACATTTCTGCCTCCAGTCACCTGGTGATCTCTCTCCCCTTCTATCTGCTCTTCTGGTTTCTGCTGATCTCCAATTTAGGGTTCCTGTGGCCTTTTCTGACTGATTGCATCCAAATTGCTTCTGCTTATAAAGGACTCCAGGAATGAGGATTAAGGCCCACTCAATTCAGTAGGGCCACACCTTAACTAAAAATAACATCTTCAGAAGGTTCTATTTATAAATGGGTTCACACCCAAATAATGCAGATTAAAAGCATGTATTTCATTGGGATTCATCATTCAATCTACCACACTGTGGTTACCTTAAATGTCCCTGCCTCCCCAATGCCTTCTGCAGGCTAACTTGCAACACTTCTTCATAATCCAATGGCAGGAATTTCATATAAAGTGCTTTTTAAGACTGATTTTCCCTAGAACAGTCACATCCCTGGAATATTTTTTTTCATCCTCTTTCATCAACCCACAGATGTTAGTGTAGAATTCAAAGCTAAATTAACGGGAAGACAAGCTGGGTATCCACCTGGGATGCAGATCTAAAAAGGGAACTGAAACATCACTGGAATAAATTGGCAAAATGTAAATTGGTTTCACTCCTAACTGGTGTCACCCTGTCTGTGTTGAGTACTTTTATGAATCAGACATGAGCTTTCTATCAGCTGAGTTCAAAAATCAATAATGCATGTTGTTTTGCTCATCAAGCATGAGTAATTTATTTTAATTATCTAAACATTAAACCCCTAATTTGCCTTCCAAGGTATTGTCTGATCTAAAAAACTGCAAAAGAAAATTAAGAGTAAACTATTGAAAAAGTGGGAAATATTTTGCTGCCTTTTTTTTTTTTCTGTCCACCCTTCTTTAGCTAGTGGAAGTAAGTTATTAAATAGAGTTTTCTGGTTTTGTTAGTGAAAAATCAGTTTCTCCCAACCTCCAAATTTGAACAAATATTTAAATAAAATTTGGGGTAAGAGGTATACATTATTAGTATTCTCTGAGCAACCACATCTCAAGTAAAAACTGAATGACAGAAGATCCATTTGATCAGCTTTCTGGCATCTTTGTTGGGGGACGCAATTCATAAATGCAAGGTCTTTAAATGTGCCTTTGACCTTGTACCATGCTTTTGGCAATATTTCCCAACTGTCCATTATTAACATTTCTAAGCATATACATTCACATCCTCACTTTTACTCCAAGATTTTTTTTGTTGTTTGACTAAATAACCTCCAATTTATCAATTGTGATTTATCTCCATATGATTTAAAATCTCTTAAGAAACTTCGTTAAAATTATACATCAAATAAATTTGGCTTTGCTCAGTTATTTGAAGACCTATTATGTGCCAGAAACTGGGATAACTGCCCAGATTTACACAATTATATAATACTAATTTACTTTTACAACAACCTTCTAAAATAGAAATTACTGGGGGCCGGCCAAATAGCCCAGTGGATAAGGGCGCCGGTATACCACATGGGAGGCCCCGGGTTCAGTTCCCGGGGACCTCTCCTAGCGGGCAGACCACCTTGAGAAGGGCAAGCCGCCATGGGCAGGACAAAAAGCTGCCATAGACAGGGCAAAGCAGCTACAGGCAGGGCAGTCACCCGCAAATGGAGCGCAGCCAGCCACCCGCAAGCTGAAGTGGAGCCGGCCGTGAATGGAAGCAGAAGCCACCCACAAGCGGGGCAAAGCCACCTGTGCGGTGACCGGTCTCAGCATGTCGCCGCAGTGGGGGGAGACAAAGCAGACAGAGAGGAACACAAGAATGGACACACAGCAAGAGCAAGCAGAAAGGGGGAGGGGGGGATATGTAATAAATAAAAAATTAATCTTAAAAAAAAAAAAAAAAAAGAACCCCTGGTCTATAGGGAAGTACAAGAGGCATGGAAATTTATTTAAAAATAAATAAATAAATAAAATAAAATAAAATATAAATTACCAAACTCATTCAAGACAAGAAAGCTGCGCCTAAAACACATTGCATATTTTTGGCCTAAAGGTTAATGGATAGTAAGTAGGAGAATCAGAATTTGTCCCCAATTATGTTAACTTACCTGATGCCAAACCCATGCTCTTAAAACTAGCATTGATTGCTGCTTGTCAAGAGCTGCCAGGTGTCCAGGTGGTCAATTAGGACCATGTGCCAAACTGAAAGTAACAGTTCAGTGTTTATTTACTTATTGTAATAGTATGAGCAAGAGGCCAGAAAGAAGGTAAAGAAGGTGCCACCTTCCCAATGTTCCATTTTTCCCTAAGGATGGAACTAGGTTAGGGTCAGGTGGATTGGCACAGACAGGGAATTATCTCACTGCCAAGGGAGCCCCACACTAAAGACTCCTGTTGTTTTATGGACCCAAAAGAGGGGAAGGGCTAGGAGTGGAAAAGTACGGAGTCACCATGGGAGACGTGTCTTTAAGGTCTCCCATTAAGATGGCATTGGCAGAGGTACTGGGAAGAGCCTCAGCCAAAGGCCCCATCCTATGGAGGCCCCTTAGTGGAGGTATTTGGACAAGAAATGAAAATGTGCATAAGAGCATGGCCAGCATCAGGGGATCAGGGGATGGTGAAGGGGATGAGTCCTTGACTGCAGCCTATCCCAGAGACTGCAGTGGATGGGCTGTGCACCAAGTCCAGTGTGAGGAAGGCAGCTGATCACACACAGTGATTTTGGCTTAGGGCTGAACTCCTCACCACCCATACCTTCCATTTAGTGAATGAGCGATATGTACTATGCTCTGCATGGGCACTTTGAATTCATTTCACCTGGACTCCACAAAAGTCAAAGAGACTAAATAACTACCTAAGAGGTGTCACACCAAAGCTGGAGTTCAAACTCAGGCCTGCTTGTTCCAAGTGTGAAAATTTTCCTCAACTAGTTGTTTGATGACAATGAGACTCTATCTATAGAAAGCCTGCTGGGGTTTGCTCGGAATGACTGGAACCCTGATATCTCCTTCTTTACCCAGCATCTCAACTGCCTGCATCAATGAAGGATTTTACTACTAATGACTTTTCAATCTTTGGGTGTTTGTAATGTAGATATGAGAACCCTAATCAATTTCTTGGTTACTCCATACTTTTATTTCTACCAGGATCTTCTGGGTGCCATGTGACCAATATTCCTCATATATGAAAGCTTGCTTTATGTGTTACTCTTTAGAGGCTTTACTATGGGCTAGGATTGCTATCTGGTCTTTTATCTCTATTCTTTTTATTAGGTAATTGAACAATTTAACACTTCTTCTAGGTCATTTTTCATTTAGCTTTTCATTTCATTTTATTTTGACAAAAGCAAAGAGATAAGAATTTATATTAATTTGCAAACCTAGCTTGTTAACATTGCAGTAATTTAATAAATCATACCTACTTCATTAGATTTAAGGCAGTATTTCCTAAGTTCTTGGTTCAGTACCACTGAAGGAGTAGCTTTAAGAAAAAAAATTGGTTCAATTCTTGTCAGTTAACAAATATCAACTATGTCTAAACTTGAGTCATTGTTTCAAATGGATATTCTTCTAAATCAGGGGTTCTGAACCTTTTTTGTTCCATAGACCCCTTTGCCAGTCAGGTGAAAACCATGGACCCCTTCTCAGAATGTAGCAGCAGATAGCTTTATGACACTCAACAATGAAGGTCAGAGAAAATAAAGAAAATAAGTTTATTTTTTTAAATCCAAGCTCATGGACTCCCTGAAATCTTTCTATGGACACCTGGGTGGTCTGTGGACCCCTGGTTAAGAACCCTGTTCTAAATGATTTCCGTTTGTCAGAACAGTTTAAGTAGCTGCCATGCTTGGCCACTGACTGAGACTTCTGTGGTAGGCAGCTTCAGATATGACTCCCGGCTTTTGGTCTTTGTGCTCTTGTATAATCCTCTCCTCTTGAAGGTGGTCTGGATCGAGTGATTTGCTTCTAATGAGTAGGATATGGCAAAAATGATGGGTGTCCCTTGATGATCAAGCTACAAAGGACACTGGCTCTCATCTTGTTAGCACTCCCTTGCTGGTACTCTTGCTTGTCTGCTCACTTGTTCACTGATGACGAAAGCAGCATGTTGTGAGATGCTCTATGGAAAGGCCTTCTTGGCAAGGAACCAAGAGAGACCTCTGACCAGGCTTGTGAGGAGGTGAGGCCTTAGACCGATAGCCCACAAGGAACTGAATCCTGCCAACAGCCATGGACGTGATCAGAGAAGCAGATTCTTCGCAGTTGAGCATTGAGATAACTGAAGCTGAGTGAGAGATCCTGAATCAAAGGACCCAGTTAAATGCACCCAGATTCCTGAATCACAGTGTAAGATGCTGAAAGGGTGTTGTTTTAAGACTACATTTTGAGATTTTTTTTACAGCCATAATGAATACAGATTTTGGTACAGGGAGTAGAGTGCTACTGTACCAAATACCTAAAAAGTGAAAGTCACTTTGGAACTGAGCATGAGCAAAGGCTGAAAGAATATAGAGAACCATGACAGAGAAAGCCTAAATAGTCTAAGATAGACTTACTAGAATACAGACTTTGAGGATGCTGCCAGCAAGGGCTCAACAGGAAGTGAGGAATATATTACTGGAAATTGACACTGTTGTCTACAGTTACATGGAAACTTTGTGCCAAGCTAAAAAGATTTTGAAGGAGAATGCTGAATGTGCCACCTGGTTTCCCTTGCTGTTTATAGTAAAAAGAGAGAGTGAGATAAATTGAGAGTAGGACTGTTAAACAATAAGAAGCTGTAACTTTGAAAATTCTCAGCCTTTCCAGATAGAAAAATATGCTAAAATTAAGAAATGGCATCTGAACATTCAGAAAAATACAGCATAGGGATAAAACATGGCTTAGAGATAAAGACAAGGCCATGACTATATGATCTATAAGATATCAGAAAGATCATAGGTTCAAATTATTATTCAATCACACAAAGGACCCTGTTGTGAGATTAAGATTGAAAAGCCTCTCAACCGAGCAATAGGCCCTCTAAGAAGATTAAGGACATCATCCCTCAGACATTTTTAGCAGTAATCCAAGGCAGAGAGAGGCTTAACTCAAAGAAATTTGTGCTGATGTCTTTTTTAAATGAGTGAACACCAGTGAGATTCATAGGAGGCCCACAAACTTTTTGAGAAAACTGTATTATCAGGTACACTGCCAGCTTTGACTGAAAGGGACAGAGAGACCCCTCTCCCCCCAATTCTACTCTCAGGAAGCAAGCTGAGAAAACAACTCATCTACAAATATGAAAATGACTCCAAAGAGAAGAAAAACTGAGAAGGTAGAACTGAGAGCCATAGAGGATTATTTCCAGACCTTGAAGTCTAACCAAGGAACTTCCAACATTTGCCCAGCTGGATTTCAGAATTGTGATGGGCCAGAGACTCTTTTGATTCTCTGATTTCCCTCCTTTTTGAACAGGAATATCACTATTAGTTATCATATGCCTGTCCCACCATTGTACGTTGAGTGTGTTTGGAGAAAGTAATTTGTCTCTTTAGTTTCACAGTTCTACAGATAGAGAAGTATTCTTGAAGAACTGTACTCAAGGAACTTTACCCAAAGATCCTCATAGAAACATGGACTTGATTTATGAGATGAGACTCTGGGATGTGAATTGGTATGATAGTGGGATGAAACTCTCAGAGATCTTGAGTTGGGGTGAAAGTATTTTGCATGTGGAAGCAACATGTATTATTGGGACACAGAAGGTGGACTGTTGGTAACCGGTTTCTAACATGGCTCCTAATGCCCCTTCTGGTATTTATGATCCTTTCCCATTGAGTGTCGTCTGGACCTAGTGACTTGCTTATAATGAATAGAAAGTGATGGATTTCACCTTCATGATGAGGTTACAAAATACTGTGACCTCTGTCTTCCCAGAACAACCTAGCTAGTTGGTATTCTTTCTTGCCCTCTCACTTGCTCACTCTGATGAAGTAAGCTGCATTTTGTGAAATGTTCAATGGGGAGGCCTACAAGGCAAGGAATGAAGGGAGACCTTTGGCCAACAGCTTGTAAGAAACTAAGGTATAGTCCAATAGCCTTCAAGAAAATGAATCTTGTCAATAACCAATTAAATGAACTAGGAAGCATGTCCTATGAGTCTAACCTTGGGATGATTGTAGCCTTAGCTGGAGAACTCAGCTAATTATGCCCAAATATCTGACTCAGAGATATTGTGAAATAATGTGTATTGTTTTAATCTGCTATGTCTTGGGGAATTTATTTTGCAGAAATAGATAACAAATACAACTTGTTACTTCCAGCCTTCCCAAGAATTATGCTGAGGCATGCTATGCTCAGGTTAGGCTTATCAGAGATACCTATTCTTTGCATTCCATAGGGAAATACCATCTTCTCCATGTTTTGAAATCCATATCTTTGAACTTGGATCTAATTTGCTTTTATTTGTTGCTTCCTAGAGGAAGGCCAAACTACATTTTCTTCAGAAATATAATCTCTCTGCTACTGTGAGAGCACTCTGTAGCTCTTTACCTACCTTCTCCTCTTAGGTCTTAATTTGGGCTCCTAAATAAGGGTTCACAAGGGAACTCTCCTCTCTGACTTTCAGGCTCCATCATTTTATTACCTCTAAGTTATTCCTAATGAACAATACCTCAAAATGCTTGAATATGAATGTTTTTATTCAAGAATATAATTCTTAATTGCATGCTAGATTATTTTCTTAGCCTAAACTATTAGAAGTGGAAATACTAATTCAAAATGTTCAAACATTTTTAAGGCTCTTGGTAAGTATTAACAAAAGGGTTTCTAGAAAGGCAAAACCAAGTCATACTCCTTTAAGCAATGTAATTTAATCCTATGTTTATTGAGGGAGGAAGAAGTGGAAGAAAAGAGGGGAACGGTGCATAAAGCAGAAGGAACAACCTGAATAGGAGAACATAAATATGAGAAGGTATGACATGCAGCAAGTGGGAACCATTATGTAATTTTAAGTCTCTAAATGACAGGATAGGATTTATATTTTCAAAATATTATTGTGGAAACAAGGTGTACAATAAGTTCATAGAAATAGGAATAGACTAATGTGTAAGAATCAAGGCAGAGAAGTCAGTTAAGAAGCTATTTTAGTAACTGAGGCAAGAAAATGGGAGTCAAGACAAAACAAGACTTTGGGAATGGATAAAGGAGGAAAATTCAAGAGACATTTAGGAAATAGCATCATAGAATCAATAGGGCTTAGAGATTTCTTGGATATGGGAGAAAAAGGATAAGTTTCTTATATGACTGCCAGAATTCTGGCTGCCAAGACTTGGGTGGTAGCATTTCACTGGTTAAGGAATAGAGGAGCCTTGGGGCAACCATGTGAAGCTATCTAGGGGCAGTCATTCATCTGGATTTCACACTTGGAAGAAAAATTGGGTTAGAGATAAAGGTTTGAAAGTGCTAGATGGTACTTGAAGTTGCTTCTCAGTAACAGTTTTATAATTTATAATGTGTAAAATAATGATTAGTCCAGGGGATTCAGGAGGAAAAAATGAAATAATGCTTATAAAGAGTTTAGCTTGGTGCCTGGACCATAGTAAGCATGAAATAATAAAATTTGCCTCATTATTTTATTAAGGTGGAAATCATTTTCTTTATACCACAGCTAACAGATATGCAAAATGATAAGCCCAAAATGCATTAGGTTAGTATAGGAATAAGGAGAATAGAATGAGGTGACCTTGGAAAGAAGAGTTTCTGTGAAGACGTAATTGTGGTTGGGAGAGTTGAGGATTCCCAAAAGCATATTTCAGTGGAAGCAAGAGATAGATGAGGTAGAAGATTAAAGAAGACATAAAAGTACAAATCATGGTGTTCAGCCCCTGTGATAGGCAGAAGAATGCCTCACCCCCCACCCCAAAGGTGTCCACATCCTAATTCCCAGAAACTATGACTATATTACCATACATGGCAAAAGGGTCTTAAAATTACTACTAACTATGGTCCTAAACTGACATTTGGTGTATGTTTTCCATAAACCACCCTATTATTAGCACCATGTATTAGTACTGTACATTTGTCATAGTTCATGAGAGAAAGCTCTCATAATTATACTGTTAAGCACAGTCCATCATCCATCACATGGTTCACTGTGTTATACAGTCCCATGTCTTATATGCACCATCTAAATTGTTCACTCAGTGGCTCTCAGTTTCATCAGAGTTGTGCTGTCATCACCTCTACTTTGTTTTTTCTACAATCCTGTATCGCTAGAGCTTAAAACAGTGCCTGAGAATAGTAGATGCTCAATTAATAGGTCTGAATGAATTAATAATCCATTGTATTTAAAGTACTATATTACAAATTTTTATGTATTTTTGGAGAAGTATATATATTTCAGTCCTGTTAATTATATTCACAATGCTGTGCTGCCATAACTACTATCTATTGCTGAAATATTTCCATCATTCCAGATAGGAACTCTGTGCCCTTTAGGCCTTAACTGCCTTAACTTCCCATTCTCTATCCCTAACTGTCCCCTGGTAAACTATATTCTAGATTCAGACTCTATGAGTTTGTGTATTCTAATTATACCAAATCAGGGAGATCACACAATATTTGTCCTTTTGTGTCTGGATTATTTCACTCAACATGATGTCTTCTAGGTTCATCCATGTTGTTGCATGTATCAGGATTTCATTCCTTTTTACTACTGAATATTATTCCATTGTATGTATATACCATATTTTATTTATTCATTCGTTGGTTGGTGGACACTAGTGTTCTATTGGCGATTGTGAATAATGCCCCTATGAATATCAGAGTGCAAATATCTACTCAAGTCCCTGCATTCAAGTCTTTTGTGTATATACCTAGTAGCAGGATTGCTGGATCATATGGTAATTCTATACTTAGCTTTCTGAGGAACCGTCAAACTGTCTCCCAAAGCGGCTGTTATCACTTTACATTGCCGCCAAAAAATGAGTGTTATTTTTCTGCATTCTCTCCAACACTTGTAATTTTCCATTTTTTTTTGCATTTTGTCAAAACCTATATAATTGTACAGTATAAATTGTAAACAAAAAATGTAAACTATAAACCTTGTTTAGTAGCAATAATTCAACATTTGTTCACCCATTGTAACAAATGTAACAAATAATCACAAAAGTTATTAATAAGGGAAAGTGTGAGGGAGTATATGAGAATCTCTTGCACTTTTTTTTAAAATTAATTAATCTTTTTTAAAGATACATAGATTACATAAATATTACACAAAATTTTTAGGGGTACCCATATGCCCCCACCACCCACACCTCCCACAACCTCCCACATAAACATTAGTGTGGCACATCACCTGCAATAGATATTCACATTTTGGGGCTTTGCCACTAAGCATGGACCGTAGGTTCACACTGTAGACTACACTCTCTCCCACACAGTTCTGCATGCTATATGATGCTATAAAATGGCCTATATCTGTCATTGCAATGTCACTCAGGATAATTCCCAAGTCCCGAAAAAGTCCCTGTATTACAACTGCTTTTCCCTCTTCCTGCCCCCAAAGCATCCAGTGTCCACCGGCTCCACATAATTTTGTAATTTCTTCCATTGCAGGAATCACAATAAGTCTATAACAGGATACCAGTAAGTCCACTCTAGTCCATAGCTCTTCCCCCAATCCTGAGGAGTCTGGGATGGTGATGTCCACTCCACCTCCAAGTGAGAGGGGGCTTATATCTCATGGATAAGATGGATGGGATTATCCTGCCTGCAGCTGCAATTTCTCTCCATTCCCTGGGATAGCCATTGTCCATCATCATCTCCCCACTAGGTGTCCTGGGTGAGTCCTGAGTTGTAGAGTAGGAGTTGCAGCTCCACCGAGCTTTTGGACCCAGCTGGCACATGGACAGCCTGTAGACTCTGCTCTCTGGAAGTACACCTAAAACTCTGGCATCACATATAAGTTTGAATAGAAGAGACAGATGGACCATGTGCAGGGAAGATATATTTCGGTCACACTCTGTCACTCTCAGGAGCAAGGATTCCAAATTAGGGACCACTGATAAGGCACCAAACCCTGGGGCTATCTGCCCTGATATAGGATCTGGATGTCTCCAGAGTCCTCAGGAGTCCCTCTGTTTGGGGTGATATCCGCATTGGAAGCCTATGAGGTCCTACTAAGATATGCATAAGTGATACCTCTGGGATGACCTCCCGACTCACTTTGAATTCTCTTAGCGCTAGGAATTCATTTGTCTTTCCCATCTCCCCCTTTTATTCCTTTTATTCGAAGTCTTTTTCCAGTCGTATTGCCCGTTGGCACTTGTTAGTAATCCCTCATTGCCAGGGAGGCTCATACCAGGGAGTCATGTCCCATGCCGGGGGGAAGGTAATGCATTCATATGCTGAGTTTGGCTTAGAGAGAGGCCACATTTGAGCAACAAGGAGGCTCTCAAGAGGCAACTCTTGGGCACCCCATAACAGTAGGCTGTTTCAATTTCAAGAGCAAAGACTCATAAGACTAGTCATCAATAACAAGGGCCCATCAATGGATCAACCTCCTTTGCCAGACACTGCCTCTGCACTTGGGGAGCTGCTGGTACTCTCCTGGAGAATATGGCAGAGCTCTCCAGGATGGGAATTCAGTATTCTCTCATTTATTGAGTAATTCTCCACCCTGTGACCATGCCCCATGAGCATTTGAACAATTTTATATACCTTTTATGTACGTTCAGGTGAACTTCCCTCCATGCACTCCCAGCCCTGACACCCCCCACCACTGATCCCCTTCCTTCCCTGCTGTAACCTTTTTGTGATCCAAAGCTTCTTCAAAGGTGAAGCTAATACAATAGCCAAATACAATTAACAGGAAAATGAAATAATAATGATAATTAAATGTAAGAGTTAAAATATATGAAAACTTAAAATATAAAAAATAAAAAGAATAAAATAAAATAATATTAAAGGATTGGATTATTCAAAAGATGTGAACAAATTTAAAAAAATAAATAAATATAATTTTTTTTCCGTTTTGCCTTTTGTCGATGCAAAATCTGGTGTCCAGTCTGATCCATGGCGCCTTCCCATTCTCACTCCCCAGCATCCCACAATTTTCATTTAATTTTCAAAGAAGTTTTCGGTCATTGCAAAGTCACGTACAGAATACAAGACACTCTCATATACTCAATCTCTTCCCCCATTCCCCACCCCACACCAAAACCTTTTTGTATGTGGATGGCAGCACCATTATAACTGACATACAGATAGTGAAACACAGCTACTGAACATTGTCATTGGTCCACAGCATGGTCCACATTTTAGATTGTACACTTTTATAACTTTTGATGACATTCACCCTGTCCTGTGTCCATCACTGCAAGGCAATGGAAAACATTTCTATGGATCACTAAATGCCCCCTGTTCTATCCACTCTGTTCCTCCCTCCCCTTCCCCCCAGGGCTCGACTACCCTCTGGCTCAACTCTTTGGATGACAGGGTTCATAATTACATGCAACAAAGTATCTTGGCCTAGTGGTTCATCCCCCACTGGGAACTGCCCCTGTTCCTAAGAGTCGCCCACCTGTCTATTTCTGAGTGAATCAGTCCTCCGAAAATAGGGAGTCCATCTCCTTCCCTCTCATTGTGTGGGTCTCCACCCACTGATAAAACACATTATGACAGTATGAACACTCCCACACTCCCCAGAAGCCCACTACAGACATGCCCCCCCGAATGCCCCCCAACCAACACCCCAAAGCTGTGACATCTCCC
>PVKH010022361.1:0-14118 GCA_004027955.1 Chaetophractus vellerosus
TCCATTCACTGGGCTATACGGCCGGCCCCCTTGTGAACTTTTAAAAAGAAATTTTCTCTATGGTCAACCCACATGGAGGAACCAGTTGCATTTCAATCACCTTCTCTAAAACATGGCTGGGACATGCAGTAGACTGCTACTGAAAATTTAAGGGTTACAGGAAAATCATCATTTAAAATGTCTCTGGCTGTATCACTCAGACAGTTCCCCAGCTTAGAAGATTCTGTTTGTGCTCTAGCCGTGATTCTCAGGAGCAAAACCAAATTCTTCTGATTTTCTTATGGAGAAGAGTTTAGCCATCTCTTCTGCTGCCTTAGCTCCTCCCAGGGAAACATCGGGGTCTCATCTTCTATCCCTAGTTGCTCATCAAGGTACTTTATTCCCTATGAGGCATGCCAGCATCAGCTGCTGTGTGATCAAAGTTTACCCCTAACTATAGAAGCATTAGAGTTCTATTACAGATCCAGGCATATTGATGTTCAATTGGCAGTCATTATTACAATCATGTAATGTTAACTGTGAAAATAAAAGTACAATAGAAGAATACCTTCTATCAATGCATTTAAAAGAAGAAAAGAAAAACCAATTTCCATCTCAACGGGCCCTTTGTGTTTGGTAAACCCCTTAGCTTCTTCAGCTCTACTGGTTATTGTATGATAATGATGGGTCTATGTTTATTGCATTAACCATTGCTCATGCTGTCAGTTTTACTGTTCTGCCTCCTACAACTGTCTTGCTAATGAGAGCCATTGGTCACAAAGAGGTTTAAGAGACTCAGGGCAAATCAATCCAACACCTGGAGCCACAACTCAAAGCATGTACTTTACTGAGTGTGATTCAATCATGGATTTATCATGAGGGGAGGAAAAAAACATTAAAAAAAGATGGATATTTCTGGGGAAAAAAAGACTTAGATACTAATAACCAGATATCTGACACTTAGCTATATTTAGAGGGAAGCTTTATATTTAATGGAGAAACTTCGCTTTTTTAAACTTCCGTAATAGAAAGTAAATGTTTAAAAATAAAAACAGCTTTAGAATAATGTTCTTTTGGAATTTATCATATTCAACTTGTGAACTCAGTATTTAGAGGCCATTTTGTCTGTACTGGGCATGGTGTACATTGATATATCTAAATCCATGACCCACTCTCGCTCCCCTCCTGCCATTTTCCTTTCTCTTAATACTGCTAGACCAAGAACATTTGAAATTTTAGTATTAAAGAAAAAGAAAAGAATTCCAACTGTATCACCCAAACCCAAGACCCATAAGGAAAAAACTGAGAAAAGGTTCTTTACAATTTAGGACCAACTCCATTTCCAGTGACTAGGTGGAGTTTTCTAACCCAGAAGAGCTAGTCATATGTCCTTTATACACACATTCCCCTTATATATTTCTATCTAGACACAACTCCAAAATTTTTATCTTCAGCCTTGGCTTTTCCCCTGAATTCCAGACTTGTCCATCCAGCTACCTCCGTGACTTCACTTAGCTATCTAATACAAACTTACTGTGTCTATACCTGAATGCCTGATGCCCCCCTTACCCCCAAAATCTGCTCCTCCAGTCTTTCTCATTTCAGCTAGGTCAACCACATCCTTCTAGATGTTCAATTCAAACACCCTGGAATCATCCTTGCCTCTTTTACAAGGCTATCTAATTAATTAGAAAATCCTGTAGACAGTTCTTTCAAATTACATCTGGGGTCTGACAAGTTATCACCTCGACTACTGACACCCCGATCTGAGCCACCTGGAATATTTTAATAGCCTTCTGACTGCTCTCCCTGCTTCCAACCTCATCTCCTCACAGCCTATTCTCAAAACAGTGTCCAATGATCCTTTTAGCAATCTAAGCTGGATCAAAAGACTCCTGTGCTCAAAACTCCATGGCGCTCCACCTCACTTCTGAATATGAACCAAGGTCCTTCAGTGCCAGATTAGGCCAAATGTCCTGGCTCCATCACCTGTCTGATCCCATTTCCTCCCACAATTGAACTTTCTCCCTGGTGCTCTTATCACACTGGCCTCCTTACAGCCAGGAATCCTGTGTTTTGGAAGAAGGGAGGAGAGATTTTAGGAGGGGGGGAACCCAGAAGTCTCTGCCACACTAATTCAAATTTTGAGATGACATAAAATACACTCCACTGGTATTCTATATTATTTTCAGCCTAATATGTTACATGTGGTGACTTTAAAGCATTTGCAAATTCTTTGACACTCCTTCCATCAAGAGGTGGGGTCTAATTTCCTTCCTTTTAAGTATAGGTATGCTTTTATCACTGCCTGGACAAACAGAATGCTGCAGAAGTGATATTTGACTTCTGAGGCTAGGCTGGAAAAGGCCATGCAACTTCTGCTGGGTTCTCTTGTGATGCCAACTTTTGGAACCTAATCACCATGCCACGAGGAAGCAGAGAGAGCACAGGGAGAGGCCACCTGGAGGTGTTCCAAGTGAGTGAGTGAGCCAGCTCTTAGGTGATCCCAGCCCCTACCTCCAAAGCAACCCAGTAACCAAGCCCTGCCCAAATTGCAGATGCAGAAGCAAAATAAATGATAGTGCCACTAAGTGGGGTGGTTTGTTATCCAGCACTGGATAACTGGAACATCCTGTTTCCATGCCATTTATGACTCATATTCCTACAAGTTAGTATCTATTTCACTGCCCTCCTGCTTCCTTATCACTTTTTCTCTCTTTCCCCTCACTCTAGTGTTTTTCTTTTGTTCTTTCTCCCATTTTATCATGATAAGCATTTTAAATAAGGAGCCCTATTAAAGAGATATTATTGGGCATACATTTTTGAGAATTGGCTTTTGATGTTATGTCATTGAGGTATTACTCTACATGAACATGCTGCGGTTTCACATTTCAACTACTTAGATATGGATGACTTTTTTTAAACTGCTCTAATTCCAAACATTTTTGGTGAATCTCCACTTCTAAGTTTCTCACAAATTGTATTTCACCAACTATTGTGATAGTTATTAGTCTCCATCTGAACTGTTCTTTCTTTTTCAAAGTGAAGAGCACAATTATACCTGTTATTTTTCCTGAAGGTGAGAAAACCTTTTTTTTTTTTTAATTGCAAGAACAATACGGCAACTAGAATTAATCAAACTCTTAATTACAGTAGCTATCTCTGGGTGTTCAGCTAACTGGTGATTTTCTACTTTACAATTTCCCCAATTTCTACAGTAAATATTTGTTCCTTTTATAATAATCAAAGACGGATACTTTGATTTTATATATATAAAAGCATCATGAAAAATGTTTTAAAGTGTTTTCTTTTGGGGGGGGGAACGGTCATTTTTTCACACTCTCCAGTTTCTTTTCAGTTTAACCCAACCATTTTTAGCACTAAAAGAAATTTAGGTAACCAGCTAGAGGTCTTCTTCCATTCAACAGTCCCATTGTTTTATTCCTAGCTAAACTGATGAGTTGTCATAGCCTTCCAAATCTATTAACCTCAGAAAATTTCTTTTTTTACTGGAATTTATTTCTTCAATTTAACTTTTAGTTATAATGTCACATTGAAAATCAATTATTTAGAATTACATAATTCTTTTCTTTGTAGGTCACTTCATCTTAATGTGTTTTTAAATTTAGAGGCAAGTGTAGTAGCTGATTGTCTTATCCCTGAATTAGCTATGTGGCACTTTCCCATGCCTCTCCATTCTCTTGATGGTTAGCCTTCAATTAGTCCACAGTTTTCAATTAATTAAAGAAAGACTGATGTAGAAAACACAGGGCTTTCTATTTCAGCCCTGAAATATATATATTTCATGATATATTTTTCTTATCTGTTTTGGTAAGAGTTAAGATGGTACATGGATGTTCATGGGATTAGCACATCTCAATTCCTCTGAGGTTCTCTTTGTTTCCAGCTGCGTGAGTCCCAGGACCCAGCATAGATGAATGTTCCTGCCCAGAGGACCTGAACATTCTATAGAAGGTTCCGAAATTCCAGCCAGAGCAGCACCTCTACTCTATTATTCTGGAATCAGCCAAGAGCGATGAAATCCTATGTTTGGATCTAACATTCTCCACAGAACCAAGACTCTAAATGGGTATGGTTTATCCTTTTTAGGGCCAGATTTAATGGTGGGACTTAGCCTTGTCTCTTGTAGCTACTTCATATGTAGAAGGGAATGGGGTTTATAGGAATGATTGGAGAATGGTTATTGGAAAAAAAATAAAATTAACGAAGTTCCATGGTGCGTTGAAGAGCAAGGGTGTGATCACTTTCTACACATTTTCTTTAACTCATTTCAAACTGATTTCTCCCTTACCATGTCATGGACACTGCTTTAAGGACAGAGATCTCTAAATCACTAAATAACCAGTTCTATCCTGATGACACCCCCATTTATATTTGCAGCAACTCGCATCTCTAACCTATATCCAGCTACCTACTTGACATTTCCACTTGGGTTTCCCACAAGGACTTTGACATGCCTAAAAGTGAATTCATAATCCTCCCCACCGCCACAGACCTAGTCCTTACTTTCTTACTTTCTTTGTTGTCAAGCTAGAAATCTGTGTCCTTTGTCCACTGCTGTATCCCTTGCACCTAACACAATGCCTGGCCCATAGCTGGTACTTAGTATTTGTTGAATGAATATTGAGTAGAATGGAAACTGTCATTAAGTCAGACTTCAATTCCTTCAAAGGCAAATGAAATAAATTATGATTTACCCATAATGCCTCTAAAATCCAGGCTCTTTCCATCATTGCCAAAGCTATGACTATTTACTCAAACAGTTGAATGCCTTCTAAAATTCCCATCATTACTGTGCATCAACATGCAGTTAAATGAATGAATTGATTATAATTTTCTCTGCTCTACCAAATTTCTACTTCTCATACTGTGCCTGATGAATGTGTCACTGCTGGAAAGTGAACATTAACTGTATATTCAGGGCATTTAACAGCAAATTTGAGATGAAATGTTGATATCTTGATAGGAAAGATTTCTTTGAGCTCTACTAAGCATTTTTCAAAGCAAATTGTGTCAGTAGACTGAAATTACATGCAAAATTATCTAAACTATTCTCATATGATAGGCAGTCACACTTTGTAGTAGATAAAGCTTTCAAAATGTAGGAGATGAAGCTCAATAATATCAACCTCTGGTCTAATTACCTCCAGTCCAAGTCTTTCCTCATGGCTAAAGGCATAAAATGCAACAATTATGCTATACGATGGCATAGACTTCAGGTAGCAATGGAGGACACTATTACAGCCCTGATTACACAGATGAGGCAGTTCCTACATTTTATCCACTATTTTAGAGACCTGCTGAGTAGTTAATGTGATAGGAGTGCATTATTCTTGGGCCTGGCTCATTTCTTTTCTTTCCCTAGTACAGAGTGTTACACACTTTGGAGGGATTGAAGAGGCATCTTACTTTCCATGCTCCAGACCACCTTAATTAGATTAAATAGTTGTTGGTTAAATAAATCAGTTGGAGGTGTACCACTTTTTCAGCCATCACACTCTGAGGGCAAACAATGTAAGTCCTTAGGTGATGCTCTTGATTTCATCTCTTAGCTCACACTTGACTGTCCACAGGATTCTAATAAATAATGAAATATGTATGTGAACTAGGACCCAGTAGATGACTTTTTTTCATTTTTTTAAACTTTATTTTGTACATTTAATAATTGAAAATATAGACAATTAAACACTAAAAAGAAAACACAGTTGAATAAAAATTTCCATTTCTCAATTAAATATACGGGATACATATAAACTTTTTTTGAATCATACAATATTAGATGACTCTTAAACTCTAAAAATAAAAACCCAAGGTATTGTACCCTTTGAATAACTGAGACTTTATTTGGAATAGTTTTTCTAAGTATGGTTCGAGTATGGTAAAAAAGGGAATGTGCCTCTTCTTAGTTGGAATGTTGCCACATTCCATCCCTTATGTCCTTTCTAGGCCACAAAAAAAATATTTCATGGCAATAGCAATAGCTAATATTTATTAAGCACTTACCAAGTGCCAGGTACTTTACTTAGATGAGTGTTTGTCAACTTTGGCACTCCTGACATTCATGGAGCAGATAATTCTTTGCTGTGGGATATACATTATAGGATATTTAGGAGCATCCCTGGCCTTTATCCCCCATGTTGTGATCACCAAAAATGTCTCCAGAAATTGCCAAATGTAACCAGGTAGGCAAAATTGCTCCTGGTTGAGAACTACCACCTTAAATATATCAATTCATTTAATTCTCAAAGCAACTCCACGAAGTAAGGTCTAGCCTCCATTGTGAAGGTTAGAGGACATAGCCATAGAAAGGTTAAATAACTTGCCTTAAGGTCACACAGCTGGTATTCGATCAAAGGTAGTCTGATTCCTGAGTGACTTACCTGCTGCCCAGGTTGAGATTAGACCCCTTTTTCAATTTTAGGGCTTGATGAAAAGAGGCTTAGTGGATCAGAATCTCTTCCAGAGTTGTTGAAAGAGAATTGCTGCAGCAATGAAGAGTAGTCTCCGGCTTGAAAATGACTTTTAAAGCAAGAGGGAGGAGGGAGTAAGGTCTCCACTTAACTATGTATACCTGGGTCATAGTACTTAAGAGATATTTTTAAAATGGAGTATCATCCACATATGAAGTTTCTAAAAACCTACAGCTTAGTAACTTTATTTTTCTATCACTTGAATCACTTTCAGACTTAGGTAGAGTAAATGCTGTGTATAGTTTAAGCTCTTCCTCTCAACAGAAATATCTGGCCCACCAGCCGACATAATCTTCACCATTAGATTCCCTCCTGTAATTGGAGATTTATGTCTCCCAATTAGAGAATTCCATTTGCAGATGAACCTTGTTAAAATGCTAACATCCGTGTTAAGCTCTGTTAGTCTTCATTTAAATGAACTAATCAAATTAGTTGGTGGGTGATTTAGCAAGCCAGTAGAAAGTAAATTACAAAATAGGAAAGGGAAAGTTCTGACGGCCCTGTCAGGGGCAAGGAGACTGTAGTTACAAGGAAGCCACACTTGTGGATGGTAGCACAGTGTAAGGTAGTATAGGACAGGAAATGTGCTGGCCAGGGGGCAGGGACCAGCAGTTGGAAGCATGGACAGTCACAGGAAAACCTTGTCTGATTTCTATCCTCTCCTTTTCCCTATTTGACAATCTCTTCCCCCTGTGATATCCTAGAGTTCTTCCCTCAAAAAACATAGAACAGAAGCAGACTGGTCCCAGCCTACCCATAACAGGCTGCAGTGGCAAAGATGCCTCTTTCTAACAATCTATGACCCGCTGAAAACTATCCCAGGTGGCAGTCCTTGAATCAACTACCCTCACTGCTCTCTATTTTGATGATACACTGATTTCCGCATTCAGGGAACCTAAGGGTGAATCCACACTGCACATGGCTTTGCCCCGGTACTGCTTCTCCAAATATCTTGTGAAACAAAACTTCTCTGTTGCTCGTGGGACAGAAACTGAGAACAAGGATGTTCTATCACTCATTATGGACATTATCCTCTGAGCAGGAAAGTGTTCCCTTGCCGGTTTATGCAGGGTGGCAAAAAGGAATTCCATTCCTTCTCTCCCTACTCATTACCCCTACATAAAAGAAGTAGACAACCACTTGTTTTCTTTGAACTTGATAGTGTTAGATAACCACTACATAAAAAGGCTCCCTACCTGGGAGTGCCTATTTTGAGAATGTTTCTTCAAAAAAAAAAAAGGAATAAAGTGAAATTTAAACTGGGCCCTGTAACTAAGCACTTTGTATCTGCTCAAAATCTTTAAACATTCAAATGCTGACAGAAAACTTCTTTTAGAAAATAAAAAAGACAGACAAAAGCAGAACCAAGGTTCAGAGCTGATACAAGAAAAAATTTTATTGTGGAACTCTTAAATAACAATGACCAAAAAGAAAAAAGCCATGCTGATAAAGAACTAAATTAGGCAGTCAATCGCAGCGGACTGACCAGATAAACCTCACACAAACACTGTACTTATGAAGTAGGCTTAGATGTGGAAAGTTGGTCTATATTTGATCACATCAAACTACCTTGCCTTTTGAGAAAATTAGGGTGAAAAGATAAGCATATACAAGCTTGGATTTTAAAATGAACTTGTATTTATTATATTTTGTAACTATGATCTTTTAAAATGGTGACTTTAGGAAAATCTGCTTTGGCAGCAACTGCAGAGGCTCCTGCAGAGGGGAAGTGAAAAGACCGGGCATATAAACAAGGGCTGCTGGCACATTCAAAGCGCAGGGGATAGTTCACAGAGCAAAATGTAGTCCTAAGTAAATGGGTTTCAGGCAATTTCAGTGTTAAGATAACATCATTAAGAGTAGAACAGATTGTGCTCAAACCCTGCTGTTTATAATTAACACATTGGTTCCAAATACTCCAGGGTCCCTAGTAAATAGTCTTCTGCTCACATCCACCCAGACCAATCAGAGTATTTTCATCATATTCCATGCTGGGCCAGCACCTGTTTGGACAAATCCAATAGAGCCAAAGAACTCCTCTGCCTGGCCAGCTAAGTAGTTGGATGAACACAGCTTGGCTTAGTCATTGTCACAGTGTCCATATGGCTTTGAAGCTTGTTTTCATAAGAAATCATACAAGTATTTTATTATGTCAAAGTTCACTGTCCTAAAAACAAAAACAGATAATACATTAGTATCCTTACCCTCCAGACTGCTCAAATTTGTGAAGCAGTACATGCAAAATAATTCTCAACTAATGCTAAACAACCCTATAGTGCTGTCATGCGCATTTTAAGATACTGATTTTTTAAAATGGCAATAGGAGGACAGTTTCTTTAAAAAGTTTCTTTTTGCCATGCCTAAAGTTTGCTTTTCTAAAAAGGAAACAAAGTTAGAATTATTCACAGCACTCTTTCAATTATAATACAGAATGTTTAGATTTCATATGAGAGCTATTTGGTTGTTTTTTTTTTTTGTCTAATACACAGAATAAAATAATTAGGGATGCAAAAGTATTGAAATCATCTTTGTTTCTGAACATTGTTTATCTTCCAAAACACCTGTTTTATTATTACATAATGCAAAGCTTATCTGTCCTCATTTGTAGTTTTCATTCTTTTAGTCTCTTAACACTGGTTGACCTGTGTGTGTATTGTAACTAAATCTGTATGATCCAAGAATATGCTACAACAGACGACGTGAATGTATATTTTTATACACTGATAGCAGGCAGAATAAAATAGCAGAGAGAGACATATAATTATTTTCTTTTCTTCAAACTCATTCTTCACTATAAATATTCAGACTCTGAGGTTTGTTATTTGAATAAATGGTCAAAATAATTAGATATAATGATCTAGCAATAAGTATAAAATAAAAGCCTAAAGTATTCAATTCTGCAAAAATAACCATCCATGTGAGAACAGCCTTTTAAAGATTTGCTAATTGCGTGCTTTTTTTTACTAGACCATCATCAATTAATGTTTTTGTCTATCATTTTATAATGCACTTTCTAAAAAAAGTTTCTAAGTAAATGACTGACGTATCAAATATTTTTAAAACTTTGGAATGTGGAACTATAGATACTACTTATGAAAACATTTAAAAATAGTTCAAATGAGACGCTATGACTATTGTGGTACCTAATGTTGGCCTGAAGAATATCTTAACTGTTTCATTACAATAGTATCTCTCTGAAGAATTCTAAATCTTTCCAAAATGGTAAAAAAAAAAAAAAACAAAAAAAAAAAACTGCCAAAACAATTTTGTTGTAATCATTAGCAGCACCAAAACAACCAAAAACAGTTACCTAAAATTTTTTTTTTAATTTTAGCTCAAGTATATATTCAAAATGTATAGTTATTAAATCATAAAGCGATTTTGTTTTTATATGTTTATCTTTCACTCAACTATAGAACCCTCCCAAATTTTCTGGCAACAGGTACTTCTACAAATGATTAAAAAAAAAAAAGCCATCATATTGGTTGACATGATCTTTTTTCGAGGATCTTAAAAAGCAAATAGACATGATAGGCAAAAAGAGAAGTAGAATTTGCACATTTCTTCAGGCACTTTTCCCACAATGACTGCGAGGTAAGGTGGAGTCAATGTTAAGACTTTTGTTTTGTTTTTCAGGGGACCTCAAGTGAAAAAAAATGTTTAGAAGAAGTTAATATTAAAACAAATTCCAACACCAGAGGAATCATTAAAAAAAAATAGGCATTATTTGATGAAATATTCTGTAATAATCTAAAATGATCACTATGAATACACACGATATTAAGAGGAAAAGGAAGAAGAGGTAATTGCAACTAAGTAGAGATGATGGAGAAATGTTTTTATAATGGACAAGTACTAAAAGAGAACATAAAACAAATGAAAATACCATGATTTTTTACTCTGTTAGGAGTCCTTTACTTTATTCAGTAATCTATTTGTGTTACAATAGAATAGTTTATGCAATAGAACTTTAATAGAATGAATGGGTTTATTTAAAACACTAAGCAACTTCAATGTATTCATTTATAAAAGTGTTACCACATTTCATTTCTCTGCTTGCCACTGGGAAATACTGAGCTCACTGAAACATGCAGTAAGATTTTTTAGACTTTTTAAAAACTATTAATTAGGAATTGAACATGTAAGATTACTCCTTTAAGAAATATTTGCTGCCCCCCTCCAACCCTGACTCGCCAAGTGATCTCCACAGATATTCTTCTAGAACAATGACAGAATTGTCATCATCGACAACATAAAAGGTTATGTCACATATTCATGGCAGCCTAAAATAACTTTGTACTTTAAAGTATTTGGAAATAAACATTTTATTAATTCATTTTAAAGAAAATTTTAACTTAAAGAGAGTTACATACTTTACATGTACCTTCCCTGGTTGTTCCTCGCTTCAGATAGACACATATTAGATTCATATAAATACAACTTCAAGATTATACATAACCTTTATATACTAAAGATTTTCTACCCCATACAACCTGAATGAATTATTTTCTCAAGCAAGCATCATAAAAGAAATAGGATAAAGACAATTTTCCTAGGAGTACTTCTTAAATGAGAAGTTAAAATGTCTAAATACAAGCTAATTTTATGGCATATATATAAGGATTTAATTTTGTCTTTATCTTTTTATTTTGCTTTGTTTATTATATTTCATTCTTTTACTCCACACTGACATATTTTTTTTCTCATGGATACTATTTTATTTCCTTTTATTTTGTTGACAGTTTGAGATTGGGTTCTTTTTCAGTTTAAATGTTTGGTTCTTCTCATAACTTATAACTATACAACTTCAAGTTGTAACCTTAAGTTATTTTGTAGGAACTTCCCCACTGACTATGGAAGAAAAACAATTGTAAACTTACAACTAACATTCACATTAAGAACAAATGAAGGACAATGCTTAAGCTTCTCTGCCATGTCTTCTCCCATATTCTTGGATCTTTTGGAACCAGCCTCCTACTTTTCTATCCAAACCTTTCCATTTATTCCATGGTCAATAAAGTATGATCTACCACTAGTCTTCCACCTCTTCAATGTTTTTCTTCCCTTCTGGGCTTACCTGACTCCTAAAGGACCCAGCTTACTCTTTAGCTCCTGCCAATGAAGATTAGGCTCTCTCCTGTACCCCCCAAAGCAGCCCTGATAGGTAGGGTTGGGGTCCTTGCATTAAAGCTCTGCTCCTAAGACTCAGACCATTCTGCTCAACATCCTGTACCTTCCCTTGTCACCATTCTTAGTCACCGAATAATTTAGCATCCATTTCACCCCAAGACCTGTATTAGCCTTAGAGACTTCACTGTATGTTCTTATCTTTCTCACCTCCAATTCCCTTCTTTTCCATTCTCATATCACACTCAGAAATGCTCCACTCTGAAAATATAAATTTAGACATTCTACCCTCTGATCCCAATCTCTTCCTTAAAGCTTTCTGCAACCCCTTGGGACCACCATCCCACAAACCCCTCCACTTTTTCTTGGTCCACAAATACTTGCTGAATATCTATACGCCAGAGACTGCACTGTTAGCCATCCTTCCTTCCTTCTACCTTTCCTTTCCCTTTCCCTTCCCCTGCTTCTCCTTCCCTCCCTCCCTTCCCATCCTAGGTTAGACTACATGGTTCCAAGGTTCAGCACTTCAAGCATTCACTTGCTAACATCCACTGAACTCACCTGGCAAAACCCCAATCCTATGTAAATTCAATTACATCCCCTTGCTGTCCCAATCCTAGCATATGGGATGCTACTGGAGAAGATCACAAATCTCACAGATTGGTGCCCCTGAAAATTCATGGTCAGCAACTTCAATACTCTCAGCAAGTTATTTTCCTTGCCAGCACTTTCTTCCAGTCCCTACAGCAGCTATTCCAAATATACCATAATCCTTGCAAACTGCCACTACTTGTGCCCTTAGTTTCAGCAGAGAATTTTGCCTCCTCCTTCACAGACGAAACAGAAGCCATTTGATCAGAACTCCTCAACTTCTTGTCACAAAACCTCCAAACTCAGCTCCATATGAATCCATCTTGCAAGAAGATTCCCCTCTTACCCAGGCTATTTGTTTCAACTTGCATTCTAAATCCCACGCTTAAATATCATTTTAAGAACTTCATTTTTTAAATCAATCTCTCTTTTATAACATTAACTCTGACAGTTATTTCCCATCGACATTTATATAGTCTGAAATCTTTTGAAAATAATAGTAACCTTCTAGCAACCCCTTTAGCAGATGTCAGTCTTTCTCTTCCTCTTTATGGCAAAATTCTAAAATGTAGTAAGCTCATTAAGATTATACACACACACACACACACACACACACACACACACACACACACTTATTGCTACCTCCCAAAGCCTAATACCATATTTGGTTTATAAAGGACAAACCAATAAATGTTGAATGAATAAGTGAATGAAAACATTATTATCTATTTGCTGCATAAATATTGATTCCTCATAAGTATTGATTAAACTCACTATAATATGACTTGAACCTCACCATACCACTAAAAGTGCTCCTGACAAAGTTACAAGTGTCTGCTTTATCATTAAATAGGATGGGCCCTGCTTGAGTTCTTGGCAGCATTTCATAAAAACTCCCTTCACTTAGGTTTTCCTAGTTTTCTTGTATATATAATTTCATATATATGACTTCTCAATCTACTTAAGTTCATATCATGAATATTTTGCTTTGTTTTTATCCTTCAAAAGTATGATTTTCAAAAATCGTATAGTGTTTCTTCATGAGAATGTACAATAAACTACTGATCCATTCCCTTATTATTGGATGTTCAGGTTGTGTATTCCTTGTGATCTAACCTTTCATTCTGTGCCAAGGTGTCTGTAACTAGACCTACCAATTTCTTCTTTGGTAACTATCCTTGGGGACTTCCTTTTTCCATCAAAGTTAAATTTGACATAAGACTAGTCTCCTTAGCTCCCTTTTTCATGCTGCCCCAGAAAACAAGCCCACAGTGTTTCCCTTTTCATCTTAAGTCTTATTGCTAGTCACTACAGGAAACATGCATTGAGTCAATACTTGTTTACTTCACATACATTAAAGTATTGTGCTCAATCTTGAGGATAAGGCAGTAGTTGACAGACATAGTCCATGCTTTTGAGCTTAATGGATTTATATTCTAGAAAGAAAAATGAACTCTAATTATTCAATTAATTTTTTAGTTAAAACTACGGTAACTAAACATGAAGATGATAATAGGACCTTCCTAATGTAGTGTATGTTGATGGTGGACATAATATGTTTGAGAAAGCTTCTTTAAGAAGACACATTTAAGCTGAAATCTAAAGGTTATGCAGTAGCTAGCTAGATGAAAGAGGGGAAGAACTGGAAAGTACCATCTATGCAAAGGTGGGAAGTAGAATGGTGAATATGAAAACTGAGGACCTGCCCTGCTGGTGTGGTTAAAATGTAAATACTGAGGGAAGAAGAGGTGTGTGCCAGATACGGCTGGGCACAGAAGCAGGGGCCAGATAATCTGGGCCTTGTAGGCTATTTTTAGGATTTTGTTTTTTTATACCAAGAGCTATAGGAAGTTACTGAAGACTTTTAAGCAGGGCAGTGACATTCAATTTTTTATTAAGTTTTTATAAGATCATTCTGGCTATAGGGTGG
>PVKH010022362.1:0-14114 GCA_004027955.1 Chaetophractus vellerosus
TAAACCTCAGGTATTACTTTTTCTTCATTTCCTGGAACCAGTAATTGGTTGCTTTAGAAAACTTTGCTTCCCATTACCTTCCTCCCCTCCCCACCCCCAACCTGAGCTTCCTCTAATCTTTCTTATACTATGTTCTATGAATTTTCCCCAGCCAAGAAGATTTTTAAGCTTTATTTTTTTAATAGTTTATATTATGGAAAAATATAGGCACATAGAATAGGTGGTTTCATACTATTACCTCTCGTATGTTTTGAGATGGAGTTGAGCCTCTGATCCCTCTCCTTTCCAGTGAATATCAAACACAGTTCACTTTTCAGAGTATTGCCTCTTCTGATGAACAGTATCTTAACTTGCCAGAGCTAGAAGACACATCTATTTATGAGTGCATGGCTGGCAGCATATCAACACTTGGTAATTGTTTACAATTTTTCTTACCAGTCTGTGCTGTTATTGAAAGGACTCAGTAACAAGTAGCTTTATGACTGACAGAGAGCAGAGTGAAATATTTGCAAAACCTCTTCAGAATTGGACACTGGCTCATATAAATGGTTGGTATTGCCAAATGCATTCAATTCTGAAAGAAGTGAATAAATGTGAAAGCTGTCTTTTAACTCATTAGTGAAATGAAGGAAACGTGAATGTGAGGGAGAGTTGTCATGGGAAATTAAATGGAAATGAAAAATGTTAATAATCTTCAATTGGTTTTGCCAATTTTCCAATGTGACAGGTCACATTGGCAGATGGATGCTGTAGAAACTGTGACCTTCACAAGGAAGCACACAGTTCATTTGACAATTGAGCGAATGTATCAACAAATAAATGGATGAGATACAGTTGGTTTAATTCAGGAATTGGTAACCAGCTAACTGAAAAGCATAAAGGAGGAATTTATACTAAGCTAAGTATCTGGGTTGGCTTAAAGAAACTCGAGTGTCTATCATGAAAAGTGCAGCATCTCAGAGCAGTGCCCTGCAATTGATCTTGGTTTGCTCATGTAGCAGACAGTAGAAAGGGATGATTTGACTTCCTTACTTCCTTTCCTAAGTACTAAAAAACTTGAATATATAACTGCATCATCAAAAAATTGAGGTGATTTCAGAATTACTTACATGCTCCATTTTTGTTTTCCTTTATCACTTTCCCAACAAATAATTCATATGTGTAGTTTTATTGAAATATAATAAACAATTTTAAGACATTTTTGAGGTTTAATTTACATGTAAT
The DNA here is from genome assembly GCA_004027955.1 of Chaetophractus vellerosus. NCBI lineage: Eukaryota > Metazoa > Chordata > Mammalia > Cingulata > Chlamyphoridae > Chaetophractus > Chaetophractus vellerosus. The sequence continues at coordinate 1,225 of PVKH010022362.1, forward strand.
ACATCACACAGATTTTAAGTGCTTACTTTGAATTTTGAAGAACAGACACACTTACGTACCTACCATCCCATTTAAGATTTAGGACATTTTGAACATCCTAGCAAATACCCATGTGCCCTCTTCAGCCAAACTTCTTTACTTTTCCCCCTTAACCAATATTTTGACTTTATTCACTGTGGCTTAGCTTTGCCTATTCTAGAACTTCATGTAAATGTAATCATACAGTGTATACTTTTGCATGTGGTTTCCTTTGCTCAACATAATTAAAAACATTCATTCATGTTGTTGGATGTATTAGTACTTTCATTTTACTGCTGAGTTATAATCCATTGTGTGAATATACTACAGTTTGTTTATCTTTTTACTTGTGTGAATAAAGCTCATATATTCATGAGCATTTGGGTTATGGGCATTCACATAAAAATCTTTTATGGACATAAATATTTGGTCTATTGAGTAAAATACCTAGGAGTTGAGTAGATTTATACAGAAATTTAAATCAATGGTTCTCAGCTGAGAGTGACCCCCCCCCCCACCCCTGCCCCAGGGCAGGGGGAATATTTAGCAATGTCTGGAAACATTTTGGATTATCATGACTGTGTGGGGGTGGATATAGGCCAGGAACCCTGCTAAACATCCTACAGTGCACAGAATAGCCCTGTGTAGTAAAGGAGTATCTGATCCAAAATGTTAGTAGTGCTGAGTTTGAGAAACTCTTAACTTAAAGGAAATTACTAAACAGTGTTCCAAAGTAGTTGTATTGTTTTGCACTACTTTCAGCAATATAGGAAATTTCATTTACTCCACGTTTGCTGCAAAATGTGGAGTTGTTAGTCTTTTGAATTTCAGTCGTTTTAGTGGTATCCCATTTTGGTTTTAATTTGCATTTTCTTGATACTGAGCCTCTTGTCATGTGCTTTGGGACCATTTCTGTATCTTTTTTTTTTTTTCCCTTTATTTGAGAAGATGTGGGTTTACATAACAATTATACATAACATACAGGGTTTCCATATATCACCCCCCACCACAAACTTGCAAATTGGTGTGAAACATTGTTACAATTGATAAATATTATCAGTTGTAACACATAGCACATTTTTATAATTGTACTATTAGTTAAAGTCCCTGGTTTAATTTAGAGTTCACTGTTTGCATAGTGTAGTTCCATGGATTTTAAAATTTTTATTCTGTTACCATATATTCAACCTAACATTTCCCCTTTTAATCATAGATATATATTTCAGAGCTGTTTATTGCATTCACAATGTTGTGCTGTCATCATTACAAAAACATTTCCATCATTCCAAAAAGGAACCATGTGCATTTTTTAAAACTTTATTTACTTTCCCTAGATGGTTCTCTCATCTTTCTGCTCATTGTTTCCTTGCCTTCTCCAGGAGGCACCAGGACCTGAGCCCAGAACCTCCCACATGAGAGGCGAGTGCCCAACAGCAGCCCGCAGGGAGCAGACGCCACATCTGCTCCCTGCGGGCTGCGGCGTCTGCTGGCTTGTGACATCTGCTCATTGTGGCAGGGGCGGCATCTGCTCGTTGTCTTTTAGGAGGCACTGGGACCTGAACCCGGGACCTCCTATGTGGCAGGCGGGCACCCAGCTGGTTGAGTCATGTCCACTTCCCAACCATGTACATTTTAAGCATTAATTTCTCCTTCCCTGTCCTCACCCTGACCCCTGCTAATCCATATTCAAGATTCTGACTCTTTGAGTTTGCTTATTTTGTTTCAAATCAGTGAGATCATACAATATTTGTCCTTTTGTGTCTGGCCTTTTTCACTCAGTATGATGTCTTCAAGGTTGATCCATGTTGCTGCATGAAACAGGACTTCATTCCTTTTTATGGCTGAGTAATATTCCACTGTATGTATATACCACATTTTGTTTATCCATTTATTAGTTGATGGACACTTGGATTGCTTCTATCTTTTGGCAGTTGTGACTAATACCTCTGTGAACATTGAGTGCCTTCTCATTTCTATCTGGATATGTTTTTCCTCTGTAGTCCTTGTGGTTACCATAGGATTAAAATTTAACATCTTAAAGATATAACGGAAGTGGGGGAAAAAAAAGATATAACAATTGTATTTGGTTTGATACCACTTAACCTCAAGAGCATGCACATAAATGTTTTCTATACTTTTCTGTTCCCCTACCATTTTTTTAATGCTTGTCACTATTTATCCTGTTTGTACATCATATGTCCAGAAGCTGCATTTATCATTACTATTTTTCATTTGCATTTTAGCACCTGTGGGAAGTATGAAAGTGAAGTTACTTAGCAATCAAAACAATACAATAATACTAGCATTTATATGTACTCTAATGGTTACCTTTACTGCAGGCCTTTATTTCTTTGAACTACTCTCTAGTGTCCTTTCATTTCAGGCTGAGGAACTCCCTTTAGCATTGCTTGTAGGATAGGTCTAGTGGTGATGTACTCCCTGCACTCTTGTTTATTTGAGGTTGTCTTAATCTCGCCCTCATTTTTGAAAGAAAATCTCATTGGATATAAAATTCTTGGCTGGCATTTGTTTTCCTTCAGCACTTTAAATATTTCAGCCCACTCCCTTCTTGCCTCCCTAGTTTCTAATGAGAAGTTGTTGCTCAATCTTACTGGGGCTCCCTTGTATGTAATATGTTGCTTTTTTCTTGCAGCTTTCAGAACTCTTTCCTTTTGGGTGTGATAGTGTAATCAGTATCTGACAGGGTGGATTTTTCTTCATGTTTATCTTGTTTGGTGTTCTCTGAACATCTTGGGTGTGCATATTTACACCTTTTGTTAGTTTGGTAAGTTCTCTTCATTATTTTTTTGACTATTCATTTGAAGTTTATTTTCAAGTTTTTTGCATATATATATAATATAAATTGGGCCATTATTCTTTATAGATTCTGATTAAATCCTTTGTCAGAGTACATATATTTTTTTCCTAATCTGTGGCTTTACTTTTCAGTTTCTTAATTGTCTTTGAATACCAGAAACTTTGAGGTCCATTTTAATTAATTAATTAACTAATTAATTAATTAATTTGGTGATTGCTTTTTGTGTCCCTATGTAGTTTTTGTCTATGCCACAGAATTGCAAAGTTACTCTTCTTTGTTATCTTCTAGAAGGTTTTAGTTTTGTTTTTTAATAATCTATTTGGAATTAAATCTTTATATATGATGTCAGGTGTGGAACAAAGTTGTTATTTCAGTGTGGGTTTTTAGTTCTTCAAAAGACCATCCTTTCCCCGTGAATTTCTTTGGCTTCTTTGTCTAAACTCAGTTTCCTTATTTTCTAGGTCTATTTTTAGACTTTCTATTCTGCTCTGTTTGAGCTCTATCCTTATTGCCGGTATCATACTTCTTTAATTACTATAGTTTTATAGTAGGTCATGGAAATAGGCAATGTAAACCATTTAATTTTGTTGTTCTTCAATACTGTTTTGGCTAGTCTATATCTTCTGTATTTCCATTTAAATTTTTGAAGCTGCTGGTCTATTTCTATAATATTTGATACAGACATTTTGTTTGAAATCTAGCATTCTTATTTTTCCATTTGTTTCTTTTTTCAGCTTCATATCTCTTTTTAAATTGCTATATTTTCACTTACTAAATGCATTCTTTCCTTTAGACTCTTTTACATTTTTGTTTTAGAAAATCCTCACCTATTAATTCTTATATCTGAGTCATTTGTAGATTTTTTTCTATTGTTTTTCCTTTGTGTTTTCCCCCTAACAGAATCACATTTTCTTTCTTTCTTTCTTCTTTATTTTTTTAATCAGATGTAGTTTTTTGTTTTTTTGCTTTTTTTTTCAAGGAGATACCAGGGGTTGAACCTGGGACCTTGTACATGCGAAGCAAGCTCTCAGCCACTGAGCTACACCCAGCCCACAGATGTAGTTATTTTTTAAACTAACTACCCATTCCAGATGCTATATTGTAGGGACTTTGGATTTTGTTATCTTCGTCTGATGAGCTACTTTTCTAGCAGGCAGTTAAATTCCTGACAGACCATCTTGAACTTGGGATGGTTTCATCTATACCTTAAAAAGCAGATCTGTTTTGACTTTCCCCTTAGTTTTGAGGTACATTTCTTAGTCCTGGAGTCTCTTTGGAGTTTCAGGGGAAATTCCAAGGTGTATATCAAGCTCCTCTAACTTGATGAGGCTCAAACCATGAACTTTCTCTCCCTGTCACTGAGGAGTGGTTGAAAACTCTACCAGAGCTCCTTGGAGTCTTGCCCCTTGTTTATGCATTTCAGCTATCAGCCAAGGATTTGAGGGAAGTTATACACAGATATTTGAGCTACTTTTTTTGTTGCTCCCTGTGTAGCTCTGTCCTTTTCAGTATTTTTACTTACTAATATCTAGATTCTTTGGGCCCAAGATGGATGCTTGAATTCTTAGACCAATAGATGATGACTTTCTGCTTAAGTGGTATCAGTTCATACTGGGTCAATTGGGGAAATCCCTTGCTGGAGAATACCATATAAATAAGTGTTTTAGGGGAGAATTCTAAAAAATAGTCCCTCAAGATTCCATGTTCTAATCCCTTGAACATGTGAATATGATGTAAGAAGTTGCAGAGATAGTCTTTGTGAAAATATCATTTGGTCCTTTTGATTTATTTACTTAGGGCAAATTTGTTTCAATAGAATTTCTGGGATAAAGGAATCACAGGAGTGAGATGTGATGTCCATTCAAATTCTGATATAATATTTACTAGATATGAGCCTGTGAAAAGCTAACGTTTTATAGCCTCATTTTCCTTTAATGTGAAAAGGTGAGAAAATCTATCCTTCGTGTTTTTTTCAGGATTAAATTATGTAGTTTATAGAACTCACTGGGCAAAGAGTGGACACTTACTGGTACATGAGAAGATGAAGACAATGACCATAGCTATTGATGTGTTTTGCCATCTTGCTTTCTAAAAGTAAACCACAAATTTATAATTGGATTGCTTATTTATTTATTTATTTAATATTTTTGTTGAAGTTTATCATTCATACATGAACATACATAAACAATAAGTGTATAGTAAAAGTCATGAACTTATAAAACAAACATGCATAACATCATACAGGGGTCCCATACATCACCCCACCACCAACACCTGGCATTGTGGTTTGTAACAACTATGCAAGAGCATCATTAAAATATCACTGCTAACTATAGTCCGTGTGATGGCTAGGCTAATGTGTCAACTTGGCCAGGTAATTGTGTCCAGGTGTTAAGTCCAGCAAGCACCGGGCTAATTGTAATACGAGAGCATTTATGGGCTTTAATCACCAGTGAGTTTACTGCATGGATGGCTGATAACATCTGCATAATCAGGGAGATTGCATCAAGAATGTATGACGCTTTTATCCAATCAGTTGACTGCCTTAAAAGGGGAAGTGATATCAACATTCAGAGAGAATTTCCCAGCTTGCCTTTGGACAGCCAACTTCTCCCAGAAACTCATCAAGGACCTTTCAGACTTTCATCGGAGCCCCTGGCTTGCAGCCTGCCTGCAGAACCTGGACTTGTGCAACCCCACGGTTGCATGAGAGACTCTTAAAAATCTTGTATTATTGATAGATATCTCCTGTTGATTCTGTTTCCCGAGAGAACCCTGACTAATACAGTCCATATCTTACATTTGGTGTATTTTCCCCCTAATCCACCCTATTATTTTTTAAATATATTTTTATTACAGAGGTTGTGAACTTAAAAAACAATCATGCACATATGCAGAATTCCCATACAGTCCCCCTTCACCAATATACCACACTGTGGTGGAATATTTGTTACAGATTATGAGATAATATCATCAGACTGTTAACTTCCAACCATGGTCTATAGCGTACAATTGGCACACTTTTTCCATACCCCGCCATTATCAACACAGTACATCTTTGGTATTGATGCAAGAATATTACAGTATTGCTGTTAATCACAGTCCATAGATCACATCAGTTGTATTTTTCCCATGCTTCTCCACATTCCCACCATCCTGCAACAGTGATGTACATCTGCTCTAGCTCACAAAGGACACTCTTGCATCTGTACCATCAACCACAATTTTCATCCACCTCTGGATTTACTGTGTTATACAGTCCCTAAATTATTCTCTAGCTTTCTTTTCAATTGACATTTACATCCCTAGACTACTGTGTTCAGCCACAATCCTATTTATAAACTAGCTGCTACTCACTATGTGTTACCATCAACTCTATCCATTTCCACACTTTTACAGTAAAGTTAATTAAAACTTCTACTTACATTAAGCATCAGTAGTTCTTCTCAGCCCTCCTCTTATCTCCTAATAACCTATACTCTAGGTTTTTTTTTTGGTTACATATCCCCCCCCCTTTCTGCTTGCTCTCACTGTGTGTCCATTGTCCATTCTTCTGTGTTCTTCCTTGTCTGCTTCTTGTCTCCCCCCGTTTTTGCGGTGACGTGCCGAGTCGACCCTCCGCGCAGGTGGCTCGCCATGCTCATAGGTGGCTCCATTCCGTTTCACGGGCAGCTCCGCTCCATGTTTTGCGGGCAGCACAGCTCTGTGTTTTTGCAGGCTGCTCGGCTCTGTGATTCGCGGGCAGCAGCTCCGTGTTTCATGGGTGACTTGCCATGCCCGTGGTGGCTCCGCCCTGCCCGTGGCGGCTTTTTGCCTTGCCCACGGCGGCTTTGCCCTGCCCACGGCGGCTTGCCTTTCTCAAGGCTGTCTGCCCGCTCAGAGAGGTCCCCGGGTACCGAACCCGGGGCCTCCCATGTGGTGTACCGGCGCCCTTATCGACTGGGCTATACAGCTGGACCACTATACTCTAGGTTTTAACTCCATGCATTTATTCTTCGTATTTAGTTCACATTAATGAGACCATGCAATATTTGTCCTTTTGTGTCTGGCTTACTTCACTTAGCATAATGTCTTCAAGAGTCATCCATAGTATCATATGTGTCCCAATTTCATTTCTTCTTACTGCAGCATAGTATTCCATCTTATGAATATACTGCATTTTGTTTATCCATTCGTTAGTTGACAGACATTTGGATTGTTTCCATCCTTTGGCAATTTTGAGTAATGCAGCTGTGAACATCGGTGTGCAGATGTCTGTTCGTGTCACAGTTTTTATTCCTTCAGTATATTCCTAGCAGAGGAATTGCTGGATCATATGGCAGTTCTATATTTAGCTTTCTGAAGAACTACCAAGCTCTCTTCCCCAGAGGCTCCACCATTTTACAGTTCTACCAACAGTGAAGGAATGTTCCTGTTTGTCCACATCCTCTCCAGCACTTATTGTTTTCTGTTTTTTTTTTTTTTTTTAAATAATGGCCATCCTTGGCTTATTTTTAGTAGGAGTCATATAACTAATGAAACAAAGAGGGGCATGTACAAAGAATTGGCAGAGGACAAGGTAGCTGAAGTTAAAGAAGAGCAGAGTTCATAATACCAGTATTTATGTAATGGATGCTGAATCATGGCTCCAAAAGATAGAATAATACTGTTCTCTTGAGTTTGTGTATTAAAAGGAAATCCTTTTTTGATGATTTAGAGAGGTGGCTTCTGGACTCCTTTTTCTCTGTGCTTTGGTGCCAGTCTAAGTCTGTATGTTTAGGCCAGCAAACTGTGTTACCTGCTTTGTTTCTGGTATAGCTACAATTGGAATGATCCAGATTTCCAAGAAAGCTTTGTACTGGAGGATTTTATCAAGTGCTAATTGGATTTGTAATTTTCCTAGTTTACCACATCCTCTATAAATACACTTGTTGTGTCTTTGTGTCTTAAGGGGTGGTATTTTATTACAGCACATTAAAATAATATATTCTTTGTATTCTACTCAAGTGACTTATTAATGTAGATGTCTGGGTTACATGGTTGCAAAATGTTTGTTATTGACAACTTGCTCTCTTTTTATTTGGATGGGACAGTAAATAAAGGTCCTTAAATTTACATAAGCCTATTTAAATGAAATTCTCAAGAGGAAGGGAAATAATTTTAAATGTAGCTTACAATGTGGTGACAGCTGATCCACTTAGAAACAAGATTATTTAACGGAATTAGAATGAAGAAAAAATTTGACAGTTGCATAACATTATTGTTTGTGACATATAGCAAATGACACTCATAATATGAGCTGTATGTGGAGGGATTGGCTCCTTTCCTATTGAACCCTTTCCTTCTCCCCGTCTCTTTCCCTATCCTAGAGTGTAAAAGAAGAGAGGGGTTTTTATTTTGCTTTCCAAACTGGTTCTCTCCATTTATAGTTGAAATGGCTTTCCTTTAAAAGGGAGGCAAAGGGGCAAAGCTACACTTAATAGAGAGCCTGAAAGTATAGTTAATGTTGCAAATCAAAGAATCATGTGTCCTGTGCACTCTTCATCCCCCTCCCCCTTGAAATTTGTTTCCTTTTGTGAATGAACAATTTGGAGACTTTTTAAAATTGTTGTTAGAAATAAAATTAGCATGAGTATGAATAGGCAACTGAATTGCTCTATTTTTATTTCCTCTTTACAAGTTTTTAAACGCTTCTTCTGTAATGTTATAAGTAAAAGACTGTTTCCTTTGGCAATTGGGAGTTAAGAGCACAGCCATGGGAAGAAACTTCTCAGATTCATTCTTTCTGACCTCCACAGAAGTGCATTTTCTCCTGTTTGAGCCAGCTGCTGGCAAATTCAACTAATGCAGAGCATGGAGTTCATTTCTTTAAAGGCCTGCAGTTTCAGGGCACAAATATAATGTATTTGCTTTACCAGTTAATTTTTGACAAGCTGAGTGATGATTTTGATATGTGAAATTGTATGTTATATGCTTTTGGGTCATGGTAACTCTAGAAACCATCTCTCTTCGTACGTTTCTGGTTAGGAGTTGTGATTTCCACAGGCAATTTTGCAGAACATTTCCAGATTTGAACCTGGATATAAGAAGATCTCACTTTCTTCAGAGAGAGCACAAGCCTAGAATTTCTCTTCCATCTTTTAGTCTTTAAGCAATCACTTTTGTATGTCTTTGTGGACATGGTTAAAATACAGATGATAATTTTTCCTCATCTGCAGTTAAATTCCAGTTACGCTGTTTCCAGATCATCTTGTTTCTGCAAGTTCATTTTCCCAGGATCCATTTCTGCTTGTTTCTGTTCAATATATTTTATTAATCTGCTTTAGTGTACCCATGGCCACTCTTCATGGAACATATTGTCCTCATAACTACTGTTTTTATATTTAGTTTGTACAGTACTTTTTATTAAGCAAATAATTTGGCTATATTCTCTAATGCTAATCCTGTGGAGAGAGTTGAATAGTCTTTTGCCCACGGGTATCATCATTCAGATTTCAAAGGAAAAGTGTCCTTTTCTTTGTAGTGACCCAGTCTGTAGTGTCAACCAAATCACCGCTGGTAGTAGGCTTGGATCAAATCTTCCTGAGAGTATATAGAGTGTGAGGAGAATGAGTACAGGAGTCCTGGGAACAGAAAGAGATTGTAAGAAGAGGAAGGATAGGAGGGAAGCCAGAGAGAATCAAGAAAGGAAGAGTAGTCAATGGTATTCTGTTCTGCCTAAGTCAGTTAATTTTTCTAGATACCTTTCCTCTCTGTATGCATAGCCATTGCCTTGGTTTGGGTCATTTCTCTATTCTTCATACACATATGCTTTGTCTGCACTGTCTTTTTCTCCTTGTCTACATTACAAATTCTTGTTAAGCCTTTAAATCTCAGATTATTCATTGTTTCTTTGCAATAGTTTCTGAGCTCATACTCCCTGTTATTTCCTTGTATTATGTATAGGCTTCTGTCATTGACTTTACCACAGTATTAGAGTTATCTCTGTGACTGTGTTGCCCATTATTGTGGGCTTGTTAAGATTGGGACTGTTTTACTCATCTTTGATCCTTGTGATGGTTAGGCTAATGTGTCAACTCGGCCAGTTAATTGTGTCCAGGTGTTTGGTCAAGCAAGCACTGGGCTAACTGTAATACAAGAGCATTTATGGACTTCAGTCACCAGTGAGTTTACTGCATGAATAGCAGATTACATCTGCATCAGTCAGGGAGATAACATCATCAATGGATGACACGTTTATCTAATCAATGGAATGCCTTAAAAGGGGAAGTGATTTCAACATTCAGAGAGAATTTCCCAGCTCGTCTTTGGACAGCCAACTTCTCCCAGAAACTCATCAAGGACCTTTCATTGGACGGTCATCAGAGCCCCTGGTTTGCAGCCTGCCTGCAGAACCTGGACTTGTGCATCCCCACGGTCACGTGAGAGACTCTTATAAAATCTTGTATTATTGACAGATATCTCTTGTTGATTCTGTTTCCCGAGAGAAACCTGACTAATACAGTCTTCAACTGCCTGACATAGTGTTAGGCTTTAAGAGAAACAAAATGCTCAAGAAAGAAATACGAAGATTTAAAAGGGGTCATCAAAACTAGCGATGAAGCAACAATTGATGACCTTTCTCAGAACAGTTTTAATCAAGTGGAGGAGGTGAAAGTCATTCTGAAGTGGGTTGATAAATGAAAGGAAGAGAGCATGAGTGGGCTACACGTCAGGAGGTTGGCTGTAAAAGGCAGGGGCCCGGGAGTGGAGGCTGTAGCTGGCAGGGAAAGGAATAATTGGTACAGAGTTTTATACTAATGTAATAATTGGGCGCTGTGTACTTGTTTATAGGTCTAAGGAAGGGGCTGCTGAAGAGAATGCCATTGAAGTGCATTAGGACAGTGAAGAGCAGCAGGTTCAGGAGGATTGGGAGGGATTGAGTCCAGATTATGGGGGAGAGGTGAGCCTTTGATGTGACAAACTGCCTGCATTGCTTTGAGACCAAATTGAAGAAAGTTCTAAATAATTGAGTTAGAATCAAATTTAAGGTAGAATCCCATAAATCAAGTACTTCTGACTCATGTACTGCCTGAAATTAGAGCCACAATTGAAGAGTATCCACCAGCAGTTTAGGGTTGGTGTCAGCTGCTTTTAGTATATTTAGGTAGTTTGAATTGATGAGCAAGACAAAGGAGTGTATGTCACCTGTTTGTTTTGTTTCACTTTGGTTTTGAGAATGTCGTATTTCAGAGTGATATCTCATAGATAGCTCTTAAGCTCTTGTAAAAGATTTGTGTGCAAGATGATATTGTCTTATACACTATTGCTTCATTCAGCTTTAAAGAAGAACCTCTTTTGTTTGAAGAGGCAATTGAGCAGTCTTATACATATTTGTAGAAATATTGAAAATTAGATTATTTTATAAGTATAATTTGTTTTCATGTACAGTAAAATGACATCAGTCTCTTCTAGTTCATATAAAATTGGCTTGTCCTCTATCAACAGAATGTCTCAAGTTCCGCTTCCTGTTTATAAAACCAAACATTTATCCTGAAAATTGTATTGCCAGTGCTAAGTAGGTACTTTTCACTGCAAGTAACAGAAAACACAGCCAGAAGTGGCTTAAAGAATGAGGAAAACTTATTTTTCATAATGAGAAATCTGAACTAAGGGCATTCTAGGATCAGTTGATTGAACAGAGTTGTTAAGATCAAGATTCTATCTATGTTTCCACTCTGACAACCACAGTTCCTTATGGATTGGCTTTTGTCCTCAGACTTGAGGACAAACAGAAACTAACTCCAGACTAATTAAAGTAGAACTGTTAGGGAAGGGGTCTAGGCTTTGGTCTTTTCAAAGCTCCCAGATGATTCTACTGTGTAGTTGGCTAAGATCGAGAACACTGAATTAAACCAGTCAAGATTCCCCTGGGAATTATAAACCCAGCTCCCCTGTAGCACTTGGGAACTAACTCAGTGGTGCCTGCCCTGCTACAGATGGTTAAAATTTTTTTTTTCCTAACCATTCACTGTGTTTTGAATTCACACATGATCACTATTATCACTTAAAAGAGAGCTATAGGAATTGTTCCTATTTCTTACCTTGTAAACAAGTCTCCTATAGGCAGTTCTGTTAACCCAGTGAAATACAAAGAGAATATTTTGGCCAGAAAAGAAGGAGGGGTATTAAAGCACACCTTTCAATCATTTTGTGTGCAGATAAAGATCAAACTTTTAGGTAAATATAAAATAATGATCTATATACGCTTTCACCTTTCTGTTTTCAGATGCATTCTCCCTTCATTAACATGGCCTCTTTGACTTTTGACTCGTGAAATAACACCTTAATAGATCTGTCTCTCCCTGCCAGTTTCCCCAGCTCCAAAGCCTTGCTACCACACATTCCTTCTTTAGTTTCTCTGTTTTAGTTTATTCTAAGCATGCTTCTTTGGTTATTATTCTAAAATATAGATGAGATCATGTTATTTTTGAATTGCACTAATGGGCTCTCATTTATCTACAGAATAAAAATCCAGTGTCTTTTCCATGATATCCAGAAAAATATCGCCTATCTCACATGCTTTGCTTTACAATGTGATTTTTTTAACAAATCAATTTTATTGATACATATTAATAAAGCGTACAATTCATACAAAGTGGTGTTTGGTATAATCACATAGTTGTGCATTCATCACTTCAATCATCATTAGAGCATTTTCATTATTTCAATAATAATAATAATAAAACAGAAAAACAAGGAAATTCTTCACCTTTCAGTCTCTCTACCTATGGATAAATTGTATGGTATGTGAATATATTTCAATAAAACTGCTTAATTAATAAATAATTGTGCAAGAATAGCCAGAAATAGCAGCTATGTACAGCAGGGGAGAGACAGAGAGAGATACAATGTGATGTTGATATTCTCCCTTCAAGCAGTAGAGTCTGTGTCCCTCTACTAGAATCTGGGAAGGCATGTAACTATGGTGAAAGAGACACTAATGTGACTTCCTAGACCAGGTCATAAAAGCTGATATGGCTTCTGCCTCGTCCTATTGGGACACTCAATACTGGAATTAAAGCAACCATACTGT
>PVKH010022363.1:0-14113 GCA_004027955.1 Chaetophractus vellerosus
AATTTCAGCTGTAAGCTATCAGGCAAATGGCTCATTGCTCCCCAGGGCCTCAGCTGTTTGAGCCTTCTTTCCATCACACAACAGGATAAAAAGTGACAGCTTTCTCTCCTCCTATATCTGTCTCGGTCCTTGTGAGTCCGTTTACAATAGACCCGGCAAGGATTCACGCCTTACTGACATAGTTGAATCAAAAGCCTGAAAGTGATCTTAACAGGTAACTTAATCAAAGGCTGAATTTAATACAATCAAACGGCATCACACCCTGAAGAAAAGATTAGTTTACAAACATAATCCTTCTCTTTTGGGGATTCATAAATAATCTCAAACTGCCACAGGTAGTAACTTTCATATAAGGCAAAATACATTCAGTTAGAAGGATTGTCCTTTATTCTAAAATTAGGTTCTTACTACTTTCTCATTAATAACATTTCAAACAAGAAGTGATGACAGAATTAGATCATAGAAAGTCTCTTTGTTTTTTAAATTTCTTTACTTAGCAGAATAAAATGTTGGTTACTTTAATCTTTTTTGAAATGTTGCAGGGTTATGAAATCTCATATAGGGAACTAGTACTTTAAATACGTTTTCCAACTCAAAATTTTCAGGGTCCTCTCCATTTCCACAGTCCTTTATGGCTTAAGCACTTTCATGTGTGTTATCTGTCTCACTTGGTGTTCCATAGTGTGTGAGTCAATACCATTTTACACAGATTGAAAGATAGAGTTTAGGAAGGTTAAGTACTTGGTTAAGTACCAAGATCACACAGTTCATTAAAAGGAGAGCTGGGATTCCAACCCATGTGTTTTGATTTTAAATCCTATCTGCTTTCCATTCTACAAGTGGTTCATAAATGTGGCCAAACAATAAAATCATAAAGAGAGTGTTTTGAACATATAAAACTAATAAATATGAATAGTGGGGTGTAGGGCCTAAAAGTTGTCTTTCAAGAGCTCTCCAGGTGATTCTGAGGTACAGTCATGTTCGAGGACCACTACTTAATACCAAATGGTACCTGCCTCTGTCCACCTGGTCTCCTCACCAGAAGGAAAAGGAACTTTTAGTCAGATAGAACTGGGTGTGTCCCTGAGCAAGTCATATAATATACCTAAGCCTCAGTTTCTTCTGCTGGGAAAGGAGGCTAATACCTAATATGCAGAGTTGTTGTAAATACTAGAAAAAATATATATGTAAAGTACCGCGACATAATAGTCACAGAAAAATGGAAGCTATTTGATTATGTCTACCACTAGAGTGAATGAAGATTCTTCCTAGCATGATGCTCTAATATTGAATAAGAATGAGATAAACTTTATAAATAGAGACGATTCTAAATTTTCCTGAAACTTCCAGAAGCAAATCCACAACAAATACAGATAAGTCACTCACTCGTGACCTTGGGAAAGTCACTCCAGATCTCAGTTTCTTCCTCTGTGCAATGACAATATCTAATAACTGCTAAGGAGTCCCTTGGCTCTAAAAGTCTATACTCTATGGTTCTATTTAAAAGTTACAAGCCGGGCCGGCCATATAGCCCAGTGGATAGGGCGCCGGTATACCACATGGGAGGCCCCGGGTTCGGTTCCCAGGGAGCTTTCCTAGCGGGCAGACTGCCTTGAGAAGGGCAAGCCGCCATGGGCAGGGCAAGAAGCTGCCACGGACAGGGCAAAGCCGCCACGGGCAGGGCAGGTCGCCTGCGGATGGAGCACAACCAGCCACCTGCGAACTGAAGCGGAGCCAGCTGTGAATAGAAGCAGAAGCCGCCCACAAGCGGGGAAAGTCGCGCCTATGCAGTGACCGACCCCGGCGCGTCGCCGCAACGGGGGGAGGGGAGATATGTAATAAAATAAAATAAATCTTTAAAAAATTAAAATAAATAAATAAATAAATAAAAGTTACAGGCCCAAACAGTTTTGAGGAAGTGGCTCTTAGTTGACTATTAAACAGGTATAATTTAAATATCTAAATCAGTGACTCTGAATGACGCACTTTTACATACTATCATTTTCTATCAAGACAAGACTATGTCCAAATCTAAATATTTTCTTCATTAAATTTTTATAATTCCTGACCGCCTCACCTCAAAAATATTTGAAGCAGCTTACAGAAAAACAAATTATAACAGGACAAAAATAAAGCCAGGGAAAGTGCTAAGAATCCACATTAAAAAATAGAAATGAAAGGGAAGGGAAAAATAGGACAAGGGAGTTTTTTTTTTCAGGAAACTAGAACAACTTTATAAAAACTACACATTTAAGTTAGCCTTAAGATTCTTGGCAAAGTTTAAAAAAGACATGGAAATATGTTTTAAAAAATATTATTTTATCTTATTTTTTATATTAAACTTAACATTTATTACCAAAGATTGAAAATACTAATCACCAATCTAAATAATAGAATTTTAATAATTAAAGCCTTTGAGACTGTAGTAAGTGCCCCAACTTTTGTGTGTGTTCTTCTTCTGAAAATGCACATAGTGTACTTAAGTATTCATCTCTGTCCTCCAGTCTCTCTGTAAAATCTCAAGTAGGTTTTAATCATGAAAACACACACTCTGATGATAGTGATAGCAAGTAAAGATAAAAAATTATACCCCCTACCAGGCCAGATTAAGTTGCAGTTTTTGATTCCCTGAGCATGATTAATTTCACTTATCACCTTCTATGTACTGCCCTAGGTATAATCAAAACCAAAAAATCTTTTCTGGTTTTAGACTCAGTTTCCTTTGTATTCCTGCTACCACTGCCCTGGCCCAGGCTCCTGCTTTGCCTCACTTCAGCTGCTGCAGGAGCCTTCTATTTAGCTGGTCTCCTTGAAGGCCTGCCACGCCCAGCTTCATATAACTACAGCTATAGCAGTCCTCCTAAAGCAGAGCTCGGATCAGGCCTTTTCTTCACCAGGAATCTTTCCTGGTCACCCACTGTGGTTCACCATAGTTCTTTTGCCACTCAGGCCTTCATGATTTTGTCCCAAACTACCTTGCTCTCCAGCCAAACTAAACTACTTGTTAAAGCTTAAACAATCTGAGTCTTTCCATCTATTTTACCATACTGTCATCTCTAATAAGACAAATAAACCAAGAAAACAATAACCAATCATTATTTCTATGTATAAGTAAAAAATTCTTTCCAAATATTCTATAATTTATATTTGTTCTCAAATCCAACAAGTCACATTCATAAGCATCCAAATTGAGGAAGCATATTTAAACCTGTAAAAAAAAATCCAACACTATCACTTCATATTTTCTATATATACAATTTATTCTTTAGTTGCTTAGATAGGATTCCCTTTCAGTTGCCAAGGTACATGAGGCCAGCTGGCAGGATTACCCTTTGGAAAAACATGCAACATTGAACTCACATGCAACAGAAACAAATGAAACCTAATTTGCTGACTTGTCTTGTTTATTTTGGTTCACTTAGCAGTATAGTCTAATGGAAGTAACTTTGGACTAGATATCAGGAGACCTGGAATTTAGTCCCGTTTCTGCCATAACCAACCATATAACTTTTCAGAAAAATCACACTTTTCTAGTTCTGAGCTTTTTCATTTACAAAATGGAAATTTGTCTTGCTTTCCTCTAGCAGTGTATACACATATAAGGTATTATTCTTTTATTTGCTATTTCCTACAACAGAGCCCTTTATTCTACATTTAATTGCTTTACAATTCTCTATTAACTCTCAAGCTTCTGGAAATTCCATTATTCCATTTCAACACTTCTGAAGAAGAGGAAGCAAAACCAAATATCACAAATGATGCTACTTAAATATACTGCTTTCTAGGAAGTTGATTAGATAATCTCTAAGGTCCTTTCTATCTTTAAAACCATAAGATGCTATATTCAAATTTACATCTGAAATTCATGTATCTCTTGTAAATAGAGTTCTTCAGATACATATACATCATATCAACCCTTCTGAGAAGTGCTTAATTAGACATGCTACATCTCTCTGCCTCATGATTCAGAAATCTTGAAGGTTTAGAATGTGTCTCTCTCTCATACATATAAAACCTTGCCTAACATCTTACTTCCTGTAGTAATGTACACTAAAGTTGCTCCTTTTACATCTGAAAGTAGATTTAAATTTCAGAGAAACATAGGGCTTTGAAACAAATTGCTGAAACGTTAGTTTATACTTATATTTCTAGTTGTGATATTAGAGATTCTGAAGAGAGAACAATTTCAACCAATGTCTTCTTGGAAAAGGCAAAGATTCTCAAAATAATCATGGAATATAAAAGTACATGGTGAAGTATGGCACAAAGGGAAATAAAGTAATTGTTTGCTCCAAAAACTAGGCTGGTCAACCTAATCCAAAAAGAGAACCTTTAAATAGAGATGGAAAACTTATTAATAACTCTTTACCAGTGAACAAAATCACATCCCAAAGTAGACACTGATGAAGTCTCTTCCCTATCCCTATTTTAAAGACTTATCTGCTTGCCTAATAAAAGAAAACAGACCAATATGCCACGCCCTTGATATTAATGCTTGTAATTATGAACTTTATTATTATAAAATTGAAACTTAGCCTAATAATAACTATTGCCTAAAAGTTACCTCCTGAAAACCTCCTTGTTACTCAAGTGTGGCTTTTTTCTAAGCAAAACTCAGCAAATAAATGGAATAGTCCCCTACCTGGTGTGGGATATGACTACCAGGGAGGAGCATCCCTGGGACCAAGGGATTAATACCCAAGCACCCACCAGCAATGCACTTGGAAAAATACCTTAACCAAAAAGGGGAAACATTAAATACAAAAGGGTTTGTATGGTGAAGAGATTTCAAAGTGAGTCAGGAGGTCATTCAGAGGTTGCACTTATGCATGTCTCAGCCAAATCTCACTAACTGCCACAGTAAACAAAGCCTCAAATAGCGGTGCTTCTAAGGGCTCTAAAGACATCTGGACATGGGGCCGGCTCGATAGCCCAGTGGATAGGGCGCCGGCATACCACATGGGAGGCCCCGGGTTCGTTTCCCGGGGACCTCTCCTAGCGGGCAGACTGCCTTGAGAATGGCAAGCCGCCATGGGCGGGCCGGAGCCGCCGTGGGCAGGGCAAGAAGCTGCCACGGACAGGGCAAGAGCCGCCACGGGCAGGGCAGGTCGCCCGCGGATGGAGCGCAGCCAGCCACCGGCGAACTGAAAGCCGGCTGTGATTGGACGCAGAGACCGCCCACAAGCGGGGAAAGTCACGCCTGCGCAGTGACCAGTCTCGGCGTGTCGCCGCAGCGGGGGGAAGGGGAGATATGTAATAAAATAAATAAATCTTTAAAAAAAAAAAAAGACATCTGGACACTATAGGCAAGGCATACAACTCCTTGAAATCAGCAACCCATTGGTGGGTCTTACCTTAGAATATACGACAACCTTTTCCCCCAATGTAACAGAGTTAGAATAAGATATAATTACCCTACACATGATCCTTCTACCCCTTTTATTTGAACCTATAATTAGCACTATACTCATTAAATATATGTCCCAGAGACATAAATCTTCAGTCTGTTCATATGCTGGTTGAGTCCTGAATCTCAATAGAGTTGTGACCAGTACCTACTCCCCAGTTCATCAGACTCACCCAGGACAACGAAATGATGATGATGGACAACTCCCATCCCAAAAGGCAAAACAGTTCCTTCCATCTGCCACATAAAATCGAAGCCCCCTTTCAACCTGTAGCAGAGTAGGCATCACCATCCCAAAATCCTCAAGGATAAGGAATGAACAAACATAATGTAGGAATACAACCTTGGACCGAAGTAAACTTATTATTATTGTAGTGATGGAAGAACATGTACATTGATATAAAGATAGTGGTTACCAGAGGGGGTAGGTAATAGGTGGAACAGAGGGTATTTTTAGGGCATTGGAATTGTTCTGCATGATATTGCAATGACGGAAATAGGCCATTATACATTTTGTCAAAACCTATTAAATTGTATGCTGCAAAGTGTAAACCATAAAGTAAACTAGACCTTGGTTAATAGCAAGGCTATAATATTTAGTCATCAATTGTAACAAATATAGCACACTATTGTAATAGGTTATTAATAAGGGAAAATGTGGGAGGCAGAGGAGGTAGATATATGGGGATCCCTTATACTTTTGATGTAACTTTTCAATCATCTAAAACCTTTAAAAATAAAGTTTATTATATGAAAAAAAGACTGAAACCCATGCTAATTGATGATGCCATTACCTTCTCTATGGTATGTCTAAATTTTCAGCAAAATGGGAGTTATGGTCAAGAACTAACAAATTCTCCTACAGTTTGGGAGATTTTATAGTCAATCTCACCTGAGTGATTCTGAAGCTCTAAGGAAATGAAAACCAATACCTCCAAAGAAAGAAGAATCAGAGACAACCAAGCTAGGCAATTTCAGAGTCTAGCACAAGTGATACACAATATTCAATAATTTTTATTTTTCTATACTCAAGTATGACTCAAGGAAAGAAAAAAAGATAACTTTAGTCCAGTTAATACAAAATAAAACATCTTTTCTTTTCACTGAACTTAAACCTCAAATTTAAAATTGGTCACCAATAATTTATAAACTCTAGAAAGGTAATGCTTCATGATTCAGATAGTGGAACTTTACAACAGCTATTCAACAAAGAAAATAAAAACCTCTGGACAAATAGAATGAAAAGAAGTTAGCACTTACTTGGCATAAACCACTGATGCACATATCCAAAGATTCCGTGTAGCAACGAGTACCATCTAAGACCTTAGGTGCCAGTTCAACAACCAGGGCTATTCCTTTGGCTTGGCACTTGAGTGAACATGGGTTGTCGGGGTCGTTGGACACAGGAAGCCATTCATAGAACTGGCCATGGTGCTTAACATCATTATGAGCTGAACACTGCTGAGCTCGGAAATCACCTGCTTCTGGTGGGCAGTCCTGGAGGAGAAAGTGAGGAGGAGGAGATACAGGTTAACAGGGCAGCTGAAGACAGGAAACTGGGGCAGTTATGTGGTCAGTCAATGTCTTAAACAATGCAGATGGGGATTGTGGGAACATGGCTGATGGATTAGGCAGATAGGGCCCAGTTCTCACTAAAATAATAGAGAAAGAACCAGAGGCTGCCTTGGGGATCTGCTTTGGGGTACAGCAAACCAGGACACTGCTTTACAACTCCCAGAACAGTGAGGGTCAGAGAGACGAAGAAGTCAAAACAAGTAACCGTGAGTTATTAAACCTCCCAGCTGCTGGGAAAGGCTCCCCTCCCCCACCCCCAAGAGATCAAGCAAGGGTAAAACTCCTTATGAATTGTATCTAATTGAGAATAGAGCAGACATCATCCTCCCTGCCAACTCCTTTGAATATATATAGAATGGGAAGGTGCTCTGAGTCATCTAGGAGGGTGCTGGACAGATAGGGAAGCCAGGGGAAAATTGTGTGTTGCTTGCCTCGTTGGTTGGAAATGGCACACATACCTGGCCCTCAGAGTGGACAGCCTGTTATACAACGGGAGTGTGACAGCAGATTCCTTGTGAGGAAGAGGGGTCTGGGAGGGTGGAGAGTGATTTCTCTGCTGTGAGTTTAGCCAGCTAGGCTCTCCTTGAATATCGGAAGGGACTCTGACTCAACAGGGAGAGGGGAGGGGGATCTCCTCAGGCAAGCAGTCACACCCAGCCGCCTAAGTAAAGAGAGGAATTACATCAGAGAGGAGGCAGAGACAGGCGGTTGATCAGCAGGATTCTGGTGGACTGCAGGAAATCTAACCTGCCCAAGGGAAAAGGGGCAAATAGCTTTCTGAAAGACTAATTAACCTATGGAGGCAGAATAGCTCAGTGGAAGAATTTCTGCCTAGCATTATACAAGGTCCCTGGCTCAATTCCTGGCTCTTACATGAGAAATGATCCACCAGGTTTTCAGGCATCCACCTGTAACTTTATGACATGGAACATATAGACATTCTCTTTGCATTAGCTATTCTTGGATCTATTATTTTTTCAAAAGAAAAAAAAAAGGGTTCCTTTAATTTCTTTAATTTTACTCACTAAAATCTGGTTAAAAACCTGCAGAGGGCAGGCTGCAGAGTGAGTGAGTGGTGAACACGAGCACCCTGAGAAGATCCTTAAGGGTTTAAGAGAGAAGGCTGTTTTCCCGTGTTTATTTTTTAATTTTTTAATTTTTTCTTCTATCTCCTTTTTCTAAACAAGTCACTGCTGTCTAGTTTCATGTTTGTTGTGTTTCCCCTTCCTTTGTTTCTCTGTCTCTTTTTCTTTTTTTCTTTTCTTCACTGATTTACTCTACCTACAATATTTCTTTTCTCTCCTTCATCTTTATATCTTTTGTTTTTTGTCGTTCATCTTTCATTCCACTTCTTTTATTTGGTCTCCAATTTTTCTTGTTTTCATTGTTCGTTCTCTCCTTTTTTCTCTATTTACTTTCTTTTTTCACTTTTTTCTTTCTCTCTTTTCTCTTTTCTTTTCCCTCTTCTTGCCATTCCAGCCTTTTAATTCATTCTATATATTTTTATCTATTCTATTTCTTGTTTCATTGTTTCTATTCCACTTTTCTAATCTTATTCCTCTATGCTTCTTTACTTATATTAATTTTCAATTTCCTAGGTCTTGAATAGTTTCTCTCCTAACTTTTACTATTGTTATTACTAATATTCTTTTTCTCTTTCTATCTCTTTCCTTTTCTCTGGTCCTAGTTTTTTTCCTTTCAAGGGAACATAAACAACAACAAGGAAATAGAATAAGAAGAATGAAGTATGAAAGTGAAACCTTACCACACGCAGAAGCACAACAACAAAATAAAATCATAGAATAGAGAGAGAAGCTAATCAACTGAATAAACTCATCAAGATAAACAGATGCCTAGACTCCAACAAAAATTTACAAGCCATACTAAGAAACAGGAAGACATGGTCCCGTCAAACAAACTAAGAACCAGGAGAAGCAGAACATGGAACAACTAATCAGAGATGTCCAAAAAAATATCATGGATCAACTTAATGAAATGAAGGAAGAGATGATTAAGGACATTAAGACAACACTGGGAGAACATACTGAAGAAATTGTTAACATACATCAAAAGATAGCAGTTACGATAGTGATGAATGCCACAATCCAAGAAATCAAAAATAACTGGAAATCCACAATAGCAGATTTGAACAGGCAGAGGAAAGAATCAGCGATGTGGAAGACAGTATATCTGAAATCAAACAGATAGTAGAACAGATAGATTAAAAGATAGAAAAATTCAGCAGGGACTTACAGATTTGAATGACAACACAAAACATACAAACATATGCATTATAGGCATCCCAGAGGAGAAGAGAAGGGAAAGTGGACAGAAGGAGTGTTGGAAGAAATAATGGCTGAAATTTTTCCCAACCCTATTGAGGGAGATGGATGTACATGTCCAGGAAGTGCAGCACAACCCAAACAGTATAAATCCTAACAGGCCTACTATAAGACATATACTTGTCAAATTGTCCAATGCTCAAGACAAAAAGAGAATACTAAAAGCAGCAAGAGAAAAGAGAACCATCACATACAAGGGAAGTTTGATAAGATTAAATGCTGATTTCTCATCTGAAACAATGGAGGCAAGAAGGCAGTGGTTTGATATAGTGAAGGTGCTAAGAGTAAAAAACTTCCAGCCTAGAATTCTCTATGCAGAAAAGCTGGCATTTAAAAATGAAGGAGAGCTCAAAATATTCACAAACAGAAATTAAGAGAATATGTCAATAAGAAACCTGCACTTCAAGAAATACTAAAGGGAGTACTGTTGGAGGAGAGTGTAAGGACAACTAAAAAGATAAAAAGAGAAATAAAAACAACATATAGTATATATAAACCTAAAGAAAATATGGCTAATGTAAGTAAGTGCTTGACAGTAATAATACTGAATGTTAATGAATTAAACTCACCAGTCAAGAGACACAGATTGGCAGAATGGATAAGGAAATATGACCCATCTATATGCTGTCTACAAGAAACCTACCTTAAACCCAGGGGTGCAAGGAGGCTGAAAGTGAATGGTTGGAAAACAATTTTACAAACAAACACTACCCAAAAAAGGGTGGGAGTAGCTATACTAATATCATACAAAATAGACTTTAAATGCATAACTCTTTTAAGAGACAAAGAAAGACACTATATATTAATAAAAGGGATAATCTACCAAGAAGAAAGAACAATCATAAACATTTATGCATCTAACCAGGGCACCTCAAAATACACAAGACAAACACTGGAAAAACTAAGTGGAGAAATAGATGCCTCTACAATTATAGTGGGGGACTTTAATACACCATTATCACCATTAAACAGAACATCTTGACAGAGAATCAATAAAGAAACAAAAACTTTGAATAATACATTAGAGGACCTGGACCTAATAGACATATACAGAACATTACACCCAAATACAGAGGGATATACGTTCTTCTCGAGTGCACATGAATCATTCTCCAGGATAGACCACCCGCTAGGCCACTGAACAACTCTCAATGAATTCAGAAAAATTGAAATTATACAAAATAATTTCTCTGACCACAATGGAATGAAGCTAGAAATCAGTAAGGACCAGAGAACCAGATTAGGCACAAAGATATGGAAGTTAAACAACACATTCTTAGACAAACAGTGGGTCATGGAGGAAATCGCAAAACAAATCAGTAACTACATTGAAACAAATGAAAATGACAACATAACATATCAAAACCTATGGGATGCAGAAAAAGCAGTACTGAGAGAGAAATTCATCTCCATAAAATGCCTATATTAAAAAGAAGAAAGAGCTAAAATCAAAGACCTAACTGCACATCTGGAGGAATTAGAAAAAGAACAAGAAACTAACCCCAAAGCAAGTAGAAAAAAAGAAATATCAAAGATTAGATCAGAACCAGATAAAATAAACAAAAGCAAGAGCTGATTCTTCAAGAAGATTAATAAAATTGACAATCCCTAAGCTAGAATAGCAAAGGAAGAAAGAGAGATGATGCAAATACATAAAATAAGAAACAAGGAAGGGGTATCACCACTGACCCCACAGAAATAAGGAGTATCATAAAAGGATTCTTTGAAAATCAATTATATGCCAACATGATGGATGATTTAGAGCAAATGGACAAATTCCTATAAATACAAGCAGCCCACATTGTCAAAGAAGAAATTGATGAACTCAATTAACCAATCACAAGCAACGAAATAGAAGTAGTCATCAAAAGCTTCCCAACTAAGAAGAGGCCAGGACCACAGGGCTTCACAGGTGAATTCTACCAAACATTCCAGAAAGAACTAACACCAATCCTCTTAAACTCTTCCAAAAAACAGAAGTAGAAGGAACATTGGCTAACTCATTCTATGATGCCAATATCACCCTAACACCAAAGCCAAACAAGGATGCTACAAGAAAGTAAAACTATAGACCAATCTCTCTAATGAACCTAGATGCTAATATCCTCAACAAAATACCTGCTAATCATATTCAACAAATATCAAACGATTTACACGCTATGACCAAGTAGGTTTCATTCCTGGTATGCAAGGATGGTTCAATATAAGAATATCAATCAATGTAATACACCACATAAATAGATCAAAATTTAAAAACCACATGATCATCTCAATAGATGCAGAAAATGCATTTGAGAAAATACACCAACTTTCCTGATAAAAACACTATAAGAGATAGGAATAGAAGGAAACTTCCTCAACATAATAAAGGGTATATATGAAGAACCCACAACTAACATCATATTCAATGGTGAAATCCTAAAAGCTTTCCCTCTAAGATTGGGAACAAGACAAGGATGCCCACTTTCATTGCTTCTATTTAACATTGTGTTAGAAGTACTTCCACAAGCACTTAGGCAAGAAAAAAGATATAAAAGGCATCCAAATTGGAAAGGAAGAAGTAAAAATTTCACTATTTGCAGACGACATGATCCTATACATAGAAAACCCTGAGAAATCTACAACAAAGGTTCTAGAGCTTATAAATGAGTTCAATAAAGTCACAGTTTTTAAGACCAATGTGCAAAAATCAGTAGCATTTCTGTACACCAATAATGAGCAATCTGAGGAGGAAATCAAGAAAAAAATCCCATTTACAATAGCAACTAAAAGAATCAAATACCTAGGAATACATTTAAAGATATTGTGGCAGTTTGGCATTGCTTGTGAATTCCAAAAATAGATATTGGATGATGTTTGTAAACTGGTCTGTACCTGGGCATGATTAAATTATGATTAGGGCTTTGATATTGCCATGTCAGTAGGACATTGAGGCCCTGCCCCCTTGGTAGGTGGGGACTCACAGATAAAACTAATGGCAGAGCAGAGGAGTGAGTTGGAGTTTTGATGCTGGAGTTTTGAGCTGGAGCCCAGGAAGTAAGCACACAGAGGAGCAGAGCAGCTGAGCCCGGAGAGAAACATGCCCCAGGAAGAGAGGAATCCAGGAAGCCTGAACTCTTGGCAGACATTGACAGCCATCTTGCTCCAACACATGGCAACAGACTTTGCTGAGAGAAGTAACTTATGCTTTATGACCTGGTAACATTAAGCTTCTACCCCAAATAAATACCCTTTATAAAAACCAACAGATTTCTGATATTTTGCTGACTAATACATATGTAAATGACTTATATACAGAAAACTACACAACACTGTTAAAGGAAATCAAAGAAGACTTAAATAAATGGAAGAATATCCCCTGCTTGTGAATAGGAAGACTAAACATTATTAAAATGTCTATCCTACCCTAACTGATCTGCAGATTTAATACAATCTCAATAAAAATCTCCATAGCATTTTTTTTTTTTACTGAATTGGAAAAAATAACTAGGACATTTATTTGGAAAGACAAAATGTCCTGAATAGCCAAAGACATATTGAAAAAGAAAAATGAAATAGGAGGAATCACACTACCTGACTTTAAAACATACTACAAAGCTACAGTGGTCAAAACTGCATGGTATTGGCACAAGGATAGACATACTAACCAATGGAACTGAATTGAGAGTTCTAATATAGATCCTCACATATACAATCAACTGATATTCGACAAGGCCACTAAGCCCACTCAACTGGGAGAGAGCGGCTTCTTCAACAAATGGTGCTTGGATGATCGGATATCCATATCCAAAAGAATGAGAGAGGAACACCATCTTACACCTTATACAAAAATTAACTCAAGATGGATCAAAGGTCTAAATATAAGAGCGAAGACCATAAAGACCTAGGAAGATAATGTAGGAAAGAATCTACAGGATCTTATATTAGGAAATGCTTTCATAAACTTTACACCCTAAGTGCGAGCAATGAAAGAAAAAATAGATAAATGGGATATCAAAATTAAAAGCTTTTGCACCTCAAAGGAGTTTGTCAAGAAAGCTAAAAGGCAGCCTACTCAATGGGAGAAAATATTTGGTAACCATATATCTGATAGGGGCCTAATATCCAGCACATATAAAGAAATCCTACACCTCAAAAATAAAAAGACAAACAACCTATTAAAAAAATGGGCAAGTGATTTGAATAGACATTTCTCCAAAGAAGAAATACAAATGGCTAAAAAGCACATGAAAAGTTGCTCAACATCACTAGCTATTAGGGAAATGAAAATCAAAACTACAATGAGATATCATCTTACACCCATTAGACTGATGGCTTTAAAAAAAAGAGAGGACTACAAGTGTTGGAGAGGATGTGGAGGAATGGAAACCTTCATCCACCGCTGGTGGGAATGTAGAATGGTTCAGCTACTATGGAGGACAGGTTGGCGGTTCCTCAGAAAACTATCTATAGAACTGCCATAGGATCCAGGATTCCACTGCTGGGTATATACCCAGAAGAACTGAAAGCAAGGACATGAACAGATATCTGCACACCAATGTTCATAGCGGCATTATTCACTATTACCAAAAGTTAGAATCAACCCAGATGCCCTTCAACAGATGAATGGATAAACAAATTGTGGTATATACATACAATGGAATATTACTCAGCTGTAAGAAGGAATACAGTATTAACACACAGGATAACACAGATGAATCTTGAGGACCTTATGTTGAGTGAAGCAAGCCAGGCACTGATATGAATTAAGCAAATTGAGCAGACTCACAGAGCTAGAATCTGGAAGATA
>PVKH010022364.1:0-14115 GCA_004027955.1 Chaetophractus vellerosus
AGAGAGAATTAATATCGAATAGGCTGAAAGAAAGAAGCTAGTATAAATTGAAAGATATATAAGAGAACAGAATAGCCAAGATAGAAATTAACAAGGGTGAAATTGGGAGTAAATGAAAAAGGTGGAAAATAAGAACGAGACAGAAAGCTGGAGGTAGAAAGGTGAAGGGAGGAGAGGAGATAGTGTTGGTAACCACTGTCACTATTCACAGAGGGTGGTAAGTCAAGATAAAGACCAGCAAAGAAGAAAATAGCTATCAGCACCTGATTAAAAAAGCAAACAAACCAGGAAAAAATAAAGAAACAAACAAACAAATAATGGGTTTTGCTAAACAGGATTAATCAGGGTATATATAAAGAAGTGAGAAGATGGCATTGGCTTAAGTGGGCACTCATCATCTCTCTCACAGAGGATACGTGATTGGGGACAGAATCATGCCTGACTGGTCCCTTCTGGGAGCCCATGGAGTGAGAACCTTAGGGACATCAATCTGGAGGGAGCTGGACAGTGAGGTGGATTGCTCAAGATAAAATTGTGAGTTTTTCTCTAGCTGAAATCATGGATGCAGACAACTAAGCCCCACCCACAGGGTAAAGGGCTTGAACAAGCCCCAATTCCCACCAGCAACCTGGTGAGAGGAAGCATTCTCTGAGACTGGCAGGGCTCTGGCAAAGGGTAGTCAGGGGCTTCCTTTCTGTGGGTTGGACTTTCCTGGACCCCCTTGCAGCTTTGGGGAGCAAGCCAGCCAGCTTGAAGTGGCAACAGGGTGAGGGGTGAGGCAAATCTGCTGAGAAAATCTGATTTACCTAACCACACTGTGATGTTGAGGCTTGGCTCGGGGGGAGGTGGTGTCAGCCAATTTTATCATTCTGTGCTGAAAGTATCAGGGTCTCAGCTGCTCTGGAGAGGCCAGTCAGTGGGAAGTGTTTGATAAGTTTCTATGAGCCAATTTTAGGTCCCGTCAACTGAGGGGGTAGTCTAGAAAAGGCCTTCTTTTGGGTCTCTTATTTACCCAAGGGAAAAAAAGGTTACTTAAAAAAAATTAACTTAGTTTAATCGCTAAAATCTGCCTCAAAACCTGCAGATAGAAGCTTGCAGGGTAATTGATTGATGAACACAAGCAGGCTGAGAGGCTCCACAAGGGTCCAAGAAGGAACACTGTTCTTCCTTAGCCTTGTTTGATTGCTTGCTTATTTGTTTGGTTGGTTTTTCTTTGTTTGGTAGTTTGCTTCTTGCTTTTCTTTCCTCCCCCCCACTTTTTAAAATTAGGTACTGCTATCTTGTTCTTCTTTGCTGTGCTTCTTCTTCCTAGATTTCCCATTCTCTGTGTATATTGATTTTCCCTACCAATGCTACCTCTTTTCCTTCCTTCATCTTTCTATCTTCTGCTTTCTGTTATGGTTCTTACATTCCACCTTTTTTCATTTGTTTACAAATTCATGGGTGCTGAATTTTATCGTGTCTATTTTGTTTTCTTTATTATTATTATTATTAACTTTTTCCTTTCAGCCCTCCTGTTTTCATCAGCCACAGGGATGCCTTTTCTTATATACCAACAATTGGTCGGTATTTATAAAGGGTATTTATTTGGGGTAGAAGCCTATAGTTACCAGGCCACAAAGCATAAAGTTCTTCCCTCACCAAAGTCCACGTGTTGGAGCAAGACAGCTGCTGACATCTCCAGTGTTCAGGTTTCCAGGTTCCTCTTTTCCTAGGGATGCATTTCTCTCCAGGCTTAGCTTCTGTTTCCTCCACATGTTCAGCTGTAGACCATGAGGCTCCCTATGTGTTGCATCTCTCCACAATGCCAGCTGTATACTATCAGGTGAATGACTCACTCCAACATCAGAACTGCTCCTCAAATCTGCTTCTCTCCAATTCTCTATCTTGCTTTTTAAACTTGAGACCACACCCACTGAAGGGTGGGTCTCAATTCCCTACTCACTGCAGCCCAGTCAATGCCCTAATCATAAACCAATCATGCCCAGATGAACAGATGAGGTTACAAGCATAATCCAATTTATATTTTTGGAATTCATAATTACATAAAACTCAAACCATTACACTCCACCCTCTGAATTCCAAAAATACATTACAATATTCAAAAAACCTTAATTCAATAACAATTTCAAGTACAAAATCATATCACAATCACTTTAAAGAATTACATTTTGTCTTCAGGCAAAATCCCTTCTAGCTGTAGAACTCTAAAACATACAAAACAAATTAACTGTTTCCAATACACAAAAGGAAAGACAGAGAATACACATTTAAATTATCATAAGGAGAAATTGAGATGTTAAACATGAGTCATGGATCCTCTACAGTTCAGCAAAAGTGTAGGACAAACTCCATTCCATTTCAAAGTCTGAGAATCATTCTTAAGATGATGGTTTCCTCTCCTTGGAGCCACATGGGAACCCACCCTTTCAAAAGGCTTGCCCAACAGCCATTTTCTTGGTTGCACCCTCATCAAGCATCTGGGTGTCAACCAAGCTTCAGACCTCACCCTCCAAGTGGGTTGGGGTGACTGCCCCACCTTACCCAATCTTTGGGTTAGAGCCATAGCACCCCTAGTACAGTGAATTGAAGACAACATTCCCCCTAACTTTTGGCATGGAGGCTAAACTATCTCAGAGCAACAAGTTGGCCACCTGGTCTTCTCTAACTTTTGGCACACAGGCACAAACTTTTCAGAGCAACTAGTTAACCACCTGGCCTTCTCTAATCCATGGGGAACAGGAGTGCCCCTCTCAGACCTATAGGGTGCTGACCTTAACTGCCCTAATCTTTGAGGAATGTGCTCCACCCTCCCTGTACCCTGGGGTGGCAAAACTCTCCCAGAACATTGGGTGCAAACATCCACCCTTTCCAGCCTCCCAGGCAAACTTGCCCTCTCTGGACACATGGGTGGGGTTCCTCACTTGGCCCAAGGCAGTATCTTGATTCCAGATCTCAGCTTCCATGGTTTTCTCCTTAAAGCTGTCTCTCCTTCAGTGTCTACTTTGCATGTCCTTTTTAGTCCAAGTGAACAGTGGTTTTGTTCATACAGCTCCCTCAAAAACTGTGTTGGTTTAGCATGCAGGAAGCAGGGGTCCAAGCCATCAGACAGTAAGACTATCCAGAACTCTTTCCTAGATAACTCCATCTTCAATTCTGATTTACAATTTCCAGGTTTAGCTAAATGTTCAAATGGGGCACTTTTATTTGGAAACTTAGTTTCCAGAAACTTGGAAGTTCTGGAATCAGTCTCTGTTTTCTTTGTGCCCCAAAGTTCAGTCCTTAGTGTATTTCTTTCATCTAGTATTTTCTTATAAGCTACAAGGAGAAGCCAAGCCACATTCTCTGGATTTACTTTGGAAAGTACTTCAGCTAAATGCTCAGGTTCACCATTTTCAAATTCTGTCTTCCCTATAACACCAGGAGTTAATCTTGCTAAGTTCTCTGCAACTTTAAAACACAGATTGCCTTTCCTCCAGTTTCCAATAATAGTTTCTTCATTTACTTTTAAGGCATCATAGAAAGTCTCTTTAGCACCAATCTCACCACTGTTTCCTTCTAAGGCCTTATCAAAAAGAACTTTAGGCTCCATATTGCTATCAACAGTCTCTGCAAAGCAATCTAGGCCTTTTCCATCAGGCATTTCACAATTCCTCCAAAAAATACCCCTTACCCATTCCAACATTTTGGTAATTGCAAAAAGGCACTCACCCCACTCCTCCGTACCAATTCTATTTTGGTCAGCCACAGGTGTGCCTTTTGAAATACACCAAAGTTTGTTCAGTCTTTATAAAGGGTATTTATTTGGGGTAGATGCTCACAGTTACCAGGCCACAAAGCATAAAGTTCTTCCCTCACCAAAGTCAATGTGTTGGAGCAAGACAGCTCTCATCATCTCCAGTGTTCAGGCTTCTGGGTTCCTCTGTTCCTGAGGCTGCATTTCTCTCCGGGCTTAGCTTCTGTTTCCTCCACAAGTTCAGCTGTGGACCATGAGGCTCTCTATGTGTTGCATCTCTCCACAAGGCCAGCTGTATACTCTCAGGTGAACGGCTCACTCCAACATCAGAACTGCTCCCCAAATCTGCTTCTCTCCATTTCTCTATCTTCCTTTTTAAACTTGAGACCACACCCACTGAGGGGTGGGTCAAAATTCCCTACTCACTGCAGCCCTGTCAATGCCCTAATCATAGACCAATCATGCCTAGATGAACAGATGAGTTTACAAGCATAATCCAATTTATATTTTTGGAATTCATAATTACATAAAACTCAAACCGTTACACCTCCCTTTACAGTTTCTTTGCGTCCTCCTCATTCTGGCTTTCTAAATCATTCTATATATTTTCCTCTATTTGGTTTCTGATTACATTGTAGATACTCCACTTTTTTTCCCATTTCTCTACA
Source organism: Chaetophractus vellerosus (assembly GCA_004027955.1). Classification (NCBI taxonomy): domain Eukaryota; kingdom Metazoa; phylum Chordata; class Mammalia; order Cingulata; family Chlamyphoridae; genus Chaetophractus; species Chaetophractus vellerosus. Next base: position 4,405 of record PVKH010022364.1, read on the forward strand.
CTGCCTATGTGAGATAAATGTTCATTTTACTAAGGCTTATATGGCCTCTCTTCTAACTTTTATCAATATTCCTATTATCATTTTAACTTTCTTACCTCTTTTGATAACTCAAGCCCTAATATTTTCCCTTCAAAGGAACATAGAAAAAAAGCAAGAAAATAGATTGAGAAGAACAATTCATCAAAGAGAAATCTTAACATACACACAGAACCACCAGCTAAATAAAACTCTAGAGCACAGAGAGAAGCTAATCAAATGAATAAACCTATCAAGATAAAATGATTACCAGAGGGCAACAAAAAATTACAAGCCATACTGAGAAACAGGAAGACATGGACCATTCCAATGAAGAAACTGAAAACCTGGAAGAGATACAGAATATCAAACAATTGATCAAAGTTGTCTGTCCAAACAAATAGAATGGACTAACATAATGAATTAAAAGAAGAGATTAAGGATATTAAGAAGACACCTGGAGAAAATACTAAAGAAATTGTAAACATACAAAAAAGTGATAACAGATATGATGGTTTTGAATGGCACAATCCAAGAAATCAAAAAGACAATGGATTCACATTACAGCAGATTTGAACAAGCAGAAAAAAGAATTATTGATGTGGAAGACAGTATATCTGAAATCAAACAAATAGTAGAAGAGAAAGATAAAAAGATGTGAAAAATCCAGCAGGGACTTAGGGATTTGACCAACAACACAGAAAGCACAAACATATGCATTATAGGAATCTCAGAAGGAGAACAGAAAGGAAAGGGAACATAAGGAGTGTTGAAGGAAATAATGGCTGAAAACTTCCCAACCTTATTGAGGGAGATGTATGTACAGGTCCAGGAATCACAGCATACCCCAAGCAGTATAAATCCCACAGTCCTACTCCAAGACATACAATTATCAAAATGTCCAATGCTCAAGAGAAAGAGAAAATACTCAAGGCAGCAAGAGAAAAGAGAAACATCACAAATGAAGACAGCACAATAAGATTAAGTGCTGATTTCTCATTTGAAATCATGGGCAAGAAGACAGGGGTATGACATACCCAAAGTACTAAAAGAAAAAAACTCCCAGCCACAAATTCTCTATCCAGCAAAGCTGGCATTCAAAAATGATGGAGAGTTCAAAATATTCACAGATAAACAGAAATTAAGAGCATATGCCAATAATTATACTGCACTTCAAGAAATATTAAAGGAAGTTCTACAGGTTGAAAGGAAAAAACAGGGGAAAGAGCATTGGAGGAGGGTGTGAGAACAACTAAAAAGACAAAAAGAGAAGAAAAACATATGACAAACATAAACCCAAAAGAAAATATGGCTGATGTAAGAAATTCGTTGAGAGTAATAACACTGAATGTTAATGGATTAAAATCACCAGTCAAGAGACAAAAATTGGCAGCATGGATAGGAAATATGACCCAACTCTATGTTGTCTACAATAAACCCTCTTAGACCAAGAGATTCAAGGTGGCTGAAAATGAATGGCTGGAAAACAATTTTACAAGCAAAAAATAACCAAAGAATGGTGGGACTAGCTATCCTAGTATCAGACAAAATAGACTTTAAATGCAAAACTATTGTAAGAAACAAAGATGGACAATATATATTAGTACAAAGGGTAATCTTTCAAGAAGAGAGAACAATCATAAATATTTATGCACCTAATCATGGCACCTGAAAATGCATGAGGCATAGACTGGAAAGACTAAGAGAAGACATAAATGTCTCTACAATTATAGTGAGGAACTTTAATGCACCATTATGACCATTAGACAGAACATCTAGAAGGAGAACTAATAAAGACATAAAGACTCTGAATAATACATTAGAGGAGCTGGACCTAATAGACATATATAGAATGTTACATTCAAAGACAGCAGAATATACAATCTCCTCAAGTGCACATGGAAGTGCTCTCCAAGATAGAACACATGCTAGCCCACAGAACAACTCTAAATGAATTCAGAATGGTTGAGATTGTACAAAGTAACTTGTCTGTCCACAATGGAATGAAAGTGGAAATCAATAAGTGCCAGAGAACAACATAAGGCACAAATATATAGAATTTAAACAACACATTCTTAAACAAACAATGGGTCAAGCAGAGAATCTCAAAAGAAACCAGTAGCTATACCCTGAAACAAATGAAAGACTAAAATGTATCAAAACATATGGGATGCAGTCAAGGCTGTACTGAGAGGGAAGTTGGTAGTCATAAATGCATATATTAAAAAGAAGAAGGAGCTAAAATTGAATAGCTAACTGAACACGTGGAGGAATTGGAAAAATAACATCAAACTAAGCCCAAAGGAAGTTGAAAGAAGGAAATAACAAAGATCAGAGCAGAACCAAATGAAACAGAAAATAAGAAAGCACTAGAAAAAAAATAAATAAAACCAAAACCTGGTTCTTCAAGAAGATCAATAAAATTGACAAACTCATAGCCAGACTTACAAAGAAAAAGTGAAAGCAGATTCAAATACAAAAAAAAATAAGGAATGAGTAAAGGGATATCACTACTGACCCCACAGAAATAAAGATATCATAAGAGGATACTTTGAAAAAATTATATGCCAACAAGAATGATAATTTAGAGGGAATGGACAAATTCCTGCAAACTCACAAACAGCCTACATTGACAAAAGAAGAAATTGATGAACTCAACAGTCCAACTGCAAGTAAAGAGATAGACTCAATCATCAAAAACTTCCCAACTAAGAAGAGCGCAGGACCAGTTGGCTTCACAGGTGAATTCTAACAAGGATTTCAGAAAGAGCTAACACCAATCCTGCTTAAGAACTTCCCCAAAATAGAGGTAGAAAGAACATTGCATAACTCATTCTATGATGCCAACATTTCCCTAATACCAAAGCCAAACAAAGATACCACAAGAAAGGACAATTAGAGACGATTTTCTCTAATGAACCTAGATGTTAAAATCCTCAACAAAATACTTGCTAATCAAATCAACAAAATATGAAAAGAATATACTCCTTAACCAAGTGGATTTCATCCCAGGTATGCAAGGAGAGTTCAACATAAGAAAATCAATTAATGGAATACACCACATATACATATTGAAAGATAGAAAGTACTGAAGGATGAACAGTACATGACCTCACTGATATGAATTAGTCTCCAAGAACCATTCCCTGAAAGATAGGTTTACAAGAAAGAGAAAGAGAAGAGAAAGTTGAGAGCCATCACTCATATGGATGTAATCTATGGTAAAGTGATAGAGTTTAGTTGTGTATTTTAGGGATAGGACAGGTGGATAGTGATATTATTGCATTTGGTGGTACAGGGTTAACATGTGGGTAGATTGGGAACGGTGGGTTAGAATACCCAGGATACTGGAGGGAGAGATGGGAGAAGGACCAGGAGAACACTTGGGATTTGTGTGTATGAGGTTGAAAGTACTGAGGTGGGAATGCTCTTATGGCAATATGACAAGTATGTATCACTGTTTTAGGGTGTTGGTTAGGGGGGCATTTGGGACAGGGTGCATCTGGAACAGGCTTCTAGGGAGTGTGTGAGTGTTCATCCTGTCATAATGTATTTTATCAGTGGGTGGAGACCCACACAATGAGCCAGAAGGAGATGGAATCCCATCTTTGAGAGGACCTATTCACCCAGAAACATTCAAGTGGGTGTCTCTTATGAGCAAGGGAAGTTCTTAATGGGGAGGATAAACCATTTTATTGAGACCTCTTTTTACATGTAACTATGAATATTATCATCCAATGAGTCAAGCCAGGGACTCATCATGGTTCCCAGGGGGATGGGGAGGGGGGAACAGAATATATCAAATAAGGGTATTTAGTGGTCAGTGGAAATGTTTTTTATTCCCTTACAGTGATGGACACATGATGTGGTAAATATCATCAAACTTTATAAAAATTGTGTGGTCTAAAATGTAAACCATGCTGTAAACCATTGACAATGTTTAGTAGCTATGTTTCAATATCAGTACAACAGTTATAACAATGCTACCATCCACATACAAAAGGTTTTAATATGGGATGAGGAAAAGAGGAGGAGGTTGGGTATATGAGAGTCTCCTGTACTCTCTGTGTGACTTTTCTGTGACCTAAAACTTCTTTGAAATTTAAATGAAAAATAGTGAGAACATGGGGAGTGAGAGGGGGAAGATGCCATGGTACAGACTGGACAACCAATATTGCAGTGATTAAAGGCAAAATGTCCAAAATTTTAAAAAAAATTTCCCATTTTTTCAATATCCCAATCCTTTAATTTAATTTTATTTTTAGTTTTTTTTAAGTTTTCATGTATCTTATCTCTTACGTTTAAACTTAATAATATTATTTCATTTCCTTATTAATTGTGTTTGGCTATTATATTGGCTTCATCTTTAAAGAAGCTTTGGATCACAGAAGGATTACAACTGGGGTGGGAGAGGAGTTTTGGTCTGGGCTGTCAGGGATGGGGGTTCATGAGTGGAAGTTCACCTGAACATACATAAAAGGCATAGAAAACTGTTCAAATTCTCATGGGGCATGGTCACAGTGGGTGGAGAATCACTCAATAAATGAGAGAATACTGAATTCCCAGCCCTGAGAGGTCTGTCACATTCTCCAAGGGAGAAGTAACAGTCCCCCAAGTGCAGGGGCAGTGTCTGGTTAAGGAGGATGTTCCACTGTTGGGTTCTTCTTATTGATTACTAGCCTTACAAATTTTTGCTCTTGGAATTGAAACTTAGCCTATTGTTATGGGGTGCCTAACGGTTACCTCCTGAGAGCCTCCTTGTTGCTCAAATGGGGCCTCTCTCTAAGCCAAACTCAGCATATAAATGCATTACCTTCCTCCCAGCATGGGACATGACTCCCAGAGATGAGCCTCCCTGACAATGAGGGATTACTACCAAATGCCAACTGGCAACATGACTGGAAAAAATCCTTGAATAAAAAGAGGAAAATGTAAAGACAAATGAGTTCATATGACTAAGAGACATCAAAGTGAGTCAGGAGCTCATTCCAGAGGTAATGCTTATGCGCATCTCAGAAGGACCTCATAGGCTCCCAATGTGGATATCACCCCAAACAGAGGGGCACCTGAGGGCTCTGGAGACACCCAGGTCCTATATAAGGGTGGATAGCTCCAGACTTTGATGCTTATTTGTGGACCCTACCTTGGAATCTGTGCTCCTGAAAGTGAGAGGGTTGGACTCAAATAAGTCCTCCCTGCACATGGTCCCTCAGTCCCTTCTATTCAAACCTATATGTGATACTGGAGTTTGTAGTTGTACTTCCAGAGACTTCGGTCTTTGGCCTGCCCATGTGCCAGCTGGGCCCAGAATCTCAGTAGAGCTGTAACTCCTACTCTACAGCTCAATGGACTCACCCAGGACACCTGGGGGGGTGATGATGATGGACAATGGCCATCCCTGGGAATGGAGAGAGTCTGTAGCTGCAGGCAGGATAATCCCATCTGTCTTATCCATGGGATATAAGACCCTTCTCACTTGGAGGTGGAGTGGACATCACCATCCCAGACTCCTCAGGATTGGCGGAAGAGCTATGGACTAGAGTAGACTCCCTGGTATTCTCTTATAGACATATGTGATTCAAGCAGTGGAAGAAATTACAACACTAATGTAGAGCCAGTGGCCACTGGATGCTTTAGGGGCAGGGAGAATGAAAAGCAGTTGCAATACAGGGGTCTTTTCAGGACTTGGGATTTTCCTGAGTTATATTGCAATGACAGATATAGGACATCTTACATCAGCATATAACAAGCAGAGCTGTATGGGAGAGAGTATGGTGTACAATGTGAACTATGGCCTGTGCTTAGGGGCAATGCCCCAGGATGTGTATATCCACTGCAGGAGATGTGCCACACTAATGAAAGATGTTTATGTGGAAGGTTGTGGGAGGTGTGGGAGGTGGGGCATATGGGAATCCCCATAATTTTTGTGTAACATTTCTCTAATCTAAGTATCTTTTAAAAAATGAAAAGGTCAAACCTTATTCTATGTCAAAAAAAAGACTGAAAAAAGTAAAGAAATGACACTATGTTTGAATTAAAATTTGCATGACTGTTCATGTTTCATTCAAATGCCTTACTTAAATATTTAGCAATGTGTTGTCCTTTAATAGCATTGTGTTGCCCTGGATATTCCTATCATTAAACAATCATAGTTAAACAATAACCTGTAACATAATCCAACACTTAACTTATTAGCCCATATATAGCAGTGAAAGGAGGAAATATTTTAGGGAGTTATTTATTAGAGTGATTTTTATTTTATTGTTTGTATTCATTCCATAGTAATTTTGAATCAGTCTTGTGGTTGAATAATCTAATACAAATAATAATCTGTAAAATATTTAAATTTGTGATGAAAGTCAACCAGCAGTTTTACTATATTCACATGGATCCCATTAGTTCATGAAAATCCATCTGGATAAGAAATAATGGGGGGGTGGCTCGATAGCCCAGTGGATAGGGCACCGGCATATCACATGGGAGGCCCCAGGTTTGGTTCCCGGGGACCTCTCCTAGCAGGCAGACCGCCTTGAGAATGGCAAGCCACCATGGGTGGGCCAGAGCCGCCATGGGCAGGGCAAGAAATTGCCACAGACAGGGCAAAAGCTGCCACGGGCAGGGCAGGTAGCCTGCGAATGGAGCACAGCCAGCCACCTGCGAACTGAGAGCCGGCCATGAATGGAAGCAGAAGCCGCCCACAAGCAGGGAAAGCAGTGCCTGCGCAGTGACCAGTCTCGGTACATCTCCGCAGCGGGGGGTAGCGGAGATGTGTAATAAAATAATTTTTTTAAAAATCTTTAAAAAAAAAGAAAAGAAAGGAAATAATGATGGAACAAAAATGAAGCCCCATTAAATATTCTCCTGAGAAACAGCAGTTCATTATTACTTAGAAGAATTGTCAATATCATGTAAAAATGTTCACAGAATTGGTGGAAATAATAAAGTTAGATAAAAAGAGAAAATATTTAAAAAATTGTCAAAGAATGCAGATTTTAAAATGAAGTCTATGAATAGGGAATAAATAAAAGAAACTAAACAGAAAAGATCTCCCAAACCAAATATTGTAAGTAGTGAAATATTTTGAGTGAGCCTGACACAAGAAAATGCTATTAACTTTTTTCTTTTTCTTTTCTTTTCTTTTCTTTTTTTCAATTTTTAATCAAATTTTTTAAAATAATGTAATTGCTTTAATATAAGTAGAGAAATAAGTGGAAAAACACAAATGGTCTGGAGTTTTCATATTGCACAAAGTTATATTACATTTATTTATCAACATCATAAATGAATTTCTATAATATATTATACAAGAAAAGGATAGTATGGATTTAATTAAAATAAACTTTTTGTGAACCTATTATAGTCTTAAAAATTGTGGAATCCTTTGTTCATTCTTGCCAACACAAACCAACAGGATACAATTTCTAACATAGAAGTATACAGAAATGAAACCAAGGCAAGCACAGTTCATAAAAAAGACCAGAAAATATAAAGAGCACATATATATAAGAATAGATACAAAGAACACATAAGATGAGAGATTAGTCAAAAAGTATATTAGTAGAGAATAAATGTTACCAAAGATATCCCTAATTACAAACAAAACAAAGAGGGATTACAAACAAGTATGAATTGTAGACAATAGAAATTTCAATTTAAAAATAAGTCAGAATGAGGTACCTTATATGATATTATATATGATAAGTTAAAATTTTCATAGAGATTAAGCATTCAAGGAAATAATGCATATTTTAATTATCTGAATAAATTAATAATTATGAACTACTGAAATGACTTCATTCCTAGAACAGAGATTGACCTTTATTTTAATCATTGAAAAATCATTTAGAAAATTAACCAAATATAAATTTGTAAAGAAAATTTTATCATTAAATATATTATTAAATATATTAAAAATAAAAATCACTTCAATACAAACAATGTACCTTTTGCAAATGTTTAATTAATGAAAGTAGTCAATTTTTTTGAAAATAAAAACCATATTTTCTAAAATAAACAGAATATCAGAGAAAACTAAAAGTGCAATTACAGATTATGTAAAGGAATTTTTAAAGGAAATTTTAACAAACTATTTGACTAAATTTTATGGATCACTACATTACTTGGGCTAATTAAAAATTCCTAACTTTGGGGGGCACATGTGGCTCAAATGGTTGGGCTTCTGTCTCCCAAATGGAGGGACCAGGGTTCGATCCGCAGGACCTCCCAGTAAAAAAAAAAAAAAAAATTCCTAGCTTTACAACTTTTCTCTTTAAACATTTGAAAGCTAATGAGAAAAATTAAATCAAGAATTTATTTTTAAATAACTGATAATTATAGACATCAGTAGAATGGCAATAAGCTTTTAATCACACTGAATTTAAAAGAGAAATACTACTTAATGAAGCTTGTCACAGAATGACGTTTTTAAAATGTTATCAGATAGAAAAAAGAGATAATACTTCATGCAAATATTTAACCTGATGAAGTTACAAACCTTCAGAGTTTAAAACACTGCAAGATAAGATTCTTGATTTTACTCATACCAAGAAAACATTCATCTCCCAAGTTTAAATGAATAACAAAGGAATTACCAAAGTTTACAGAGCTAAGTGGAAGCTGAAAGCTACAAAGGAGAAATATAAAAGTACAAAAAAATGTGTATTTAAGTAATATATACATACTCAACGTAAGATTATTTCATCAAAAATGGTTAGGATATTTCTTTGTCTTTAACATTTGACTATATCCACATTTTCTTCATATTAACATATACTTTTTTCTGTAACTTAATTTTATCACAATATTTTACCTGGTTTAAGATAAAATATTTGAAGTACTGTATTCCCGTATTCTTTTCAGTTGTTTGTTAATTAATAAGATCAACCAAAAGTAGTTATAAAACACTAGTGAATTTTTCATAGCAAAATCCAGAGTATATTAAATATGTTCAGTACTGTAAGTACTGCATTAAGCTTTCCATTCCCCATCTGATTTAATCTTTAAAATAACTAAATTGACTTAGAATTATTGTTTTTCTTGTACAGTTGAAGAAAATGATACTTAAAGTTTCACTATCTTACTTAGTACCATACAGTTAAAAAAACTGGCAGAACTGGAATTTAAACCCAAGAATGTACAGTTCCAAGCAGCACTCTTTTACCAATGTGCTAGGTTTCTTCTCTAAAGAATCAGTGGAATGACTATGGAAGTGCTCTCCATATTAGAATTCTGTGAATTTTGAACATGCCTGGGTTTTTAATGTTATAGTTTGAAAAATGACACCACACTTTTCCACATTCTTTGCCTTTAAGTACATATATTCAGACAATATATTTAACAAACATTTCATGACTTCCAATTACTATGTAGATTACTTAAAACATACTCTAAGCAATGCTCTAGATCATGTGTGGTTAGGTGGAGGATGGTTCAAAAGAAATGCAAACTGAAGAATTTTCTACTCTTTAGAGAAAAAACAGGTAAATTCCCAATAAGAAAGAAAGAAAAGGTGAGCTTAAATAGTCAGTTTCACTATCATTTCAATTGACTGGAGTCCTATCTATCTCTTCTGCATGACTCTAAAGAAAGAATTTTTCACTTCTTTGTTCCTAAGATTATAAATGAGTGGATTCAGCATGGGGACCACCATAGTATAAAACACAGAGGCCACTTGATCCTTTCCCAAGGAGTAGGACT
>PVKH010022365.1:0-14113 GCA_004027955.1 Chaetophractus vellerosus
AAGGGTGCTGACATTTTTCAAAGTATGTGGCTAGATTCTTTGCAAATGTTAATTTAATGACTTCTTTCACTTTTAGAACTTTTAAAACTTTGTTTCAATTAGCAGAACTTTTTTTTCTTTTTAAAGATTTATTTATTTTATTACAAATCTCTCCTTCCCCCCACTGCGGCGACGCGCCGAGAGTGGACACTGCGCAGGCGCGGCTTTCCCCGCTTGTGGGCGGTCTCTGCGTCCGTTCACGGCCGGCTTTCAGTTCGCAGGTGGCTGGCTGCGCTCCATCCGCGGGTGACCTGCCCTGCCCGTGGCGGCTCTTGCCATGTCCGTGGCAGCTTCTTGCCCTGCCCATGGCGGCTCCGGCCCGCCCATGGCGGCTTGCCATTCTCAAGGCGGTCTGCCCGCTAGGAGAGGTCCCCGGGAATCGAACCCGGGGCCTCCCATGTGGTAAGCTGGCGCCCTATCCACTGGGCTATCGAGCCGGCCCCTAGCAGAACTTTTTCCTTGCCCAATAACAGTATTGGCTGTGCCTTGACTTTGTAGCATACTCTTGAGTTAATTGCTTTTCCCCAAACACAGAAGAGGGAAAAATACTTCCCTCCAGAATTCGATAGCCAAAATGAGAAAATTTCTCTGTTCCCTGAATCATCTGAAGTCTCACCCATGTGAAGCTTCTTTTTCATCCTTCATGCCCTCCATGCCTCTTCATCCTGCCAGCTCTTGATTCTCACTCCTCCTCAATTCACTGAGGTTTAACCTGAGCTGATGCTATTTCTCTTCAGCTAGCTACTTCCTGTTAACCAGAGCCCACAATCTATTTGAGGGAGCTTTGCCTTCTAGTACATGGGAAGCACTCTTCAAAAATACAATAATTAGGGAAGCGGCTGTGGCTCAATTGGTTGGGCTCCCATTTACCAAATGGGAGGCCCTGGGTTCGATTCCTGGGGCCTCCTGGTGAAGGCAAGATGGGCTGCGTGGCTCAGTGAGCTGACAAATGCAAAGCAAATGGACACAGCAAGCACAAGCAGCAAGGGGGGGATAAAAAATACAATAGTTAAAAACAACAAAACAACCTGTTGCCTATCTCAAGAACAGAATTTGGAACAAAACAGAGCACTGAGAAGATACAATTTTGCACTATTTATTCTCTCAGATCTCACTGCTTTGTATCTCATTTCTTTGTTATTAGTTTATGCAAACAGGAAAAATATTTGTATTAATTCCTCTCTGTAATAACTGGTTTCCAATTCACAAAGTAGAAAATTATGTGGAATTACAAATATGTAAACACATACACAGAAAGATAAGAACTAGACTTATGAGAATCTTTAAAAAATAAATATAGTTGTGAAGGTCTGGTTGACCAAGATGGCAGTGTAAGATGATTCAGGATACCGTCCCCCCACAGACTCTTTGAACAACTAGTAAAAATTGGCAGAACCATCTTCCCCAAAACTTCAGAAAACAGTTACAGGGTTGCAGTAACCAGGCAAGTGCCAAATCAAGAAAAAAGCAGCTTGAAAAATGGTAGGCTAAGCTTGTGGTACTCTTGCTAGGCCCTACCTAAACCACTTCTCAGTGCGGTATGAGCCAGCCTGCAATTCCGTTGTTCCCCTATGAACATAATGCAGTGCCTGTATTTCAGTGCCAATCTATCAGGTGGAAGCCAAAAAAATTGAACTAGAAAACTTATCTCAGGCTTGCTGTCCTGGTTTGAGGTTTTTGTAGACCTCAGAAAATCCTGTTCTTAAAATGAACCCATTCCTGTGCCTATAAACCTGTTTTATGTGGGACATGTTGGTTAGATTCAGTTGAGGGACTTTTTGATTAGATCACTCTTGATTAGATTGCTTTAGGTAAGGGCCTTTTATTAGATGGGTCAGCATGGGTCCTAATCCCCTCCCTGGAGTCCTATATTTAAATAGAAGAGAGACAAGCAAAGCTGCCATTTTATCCTGCCATGTGAGGGAGGACTCTAGTATTTCCTGCAACTGTAGAAAGACAGAGAGGCTTGGAGAGAAGCTAGAGGCTGGAATCAGAGGAGCAGCTGAAGCTGAAGCAATGAAACCTGGAGGAGAGGGGAGAGAAGAGCCAAATGTCTGATCACCCACAGCTGAGCCTGGGGAGAAAGTAAGCCTGGAGGAGAAGGTAGAGACCTGCTGTCATTTTGCCTTGCCATGTGGCATGAGTCCAGGTTTGCCAGCAGCCAACCTTTGGTGAGACATCATCTCAGCTGATGCCTTGATTTGGACATTTTCATGACTTCAGAACTATAAGCACTGATTCTAATAAATTCTCATTATAAAAGCCAACCCATTTCTCGTGTTTTGCATTGGCAGCCTTTAGCAAACTAAAACTCTTGCCCTCCCAGAATTTGTCCTAAAGGCAGAGAAGCAGCTTGGAATTAGCTTAAGCAGAAAAAAGAAATAATTAAGCAGAAGCAGTCTGGGGCAGGGGACTACCTGCATTAAATCATATAATAGAGCAGTGTGTGTATGTGTGCGTGTGAGAGAGAAGGGCATTTGAATTCCTATAAACTGACAATTCTTAAAACCATGAACACAAGCCCAGGAATAGAGGCGGTCTCCATGCAGACTCAGATAAGACAGAGAGGATCCTGCATGTCATATTCTCCTTGGGCTGATCTTCTTAATAGGAGGGCTAAACTCTAAAGGAGACCACCAGCCAATGCAGAGCCAATTTGAAAGACTGTGAAAGGTGCCCTTTGCTTTGCTTTGTTTGTTTTTATTAGCTCCTGGTACTCAAGGAAATCACTGTCATGTCGCTATCTTGATATAAACCTAAGAAACAGCTCAGGGACTAAATCCCAAAGTTAACACTTTAAAATATTAAAATGTACAATATGCAACAAAAGATTACAAGACAAAGAAACAGGAAATGATGGCCCATCCAAAGGAACAAGATAAAAATCCAGAAACCATCAAAAAGTGGACCAGACTTTGGACAAAGAAATTAAAAGAGTGATCCTCAATATGCTCAAGAAGGCAAAGGAAAACACAGAGAAAGAACTAAAGGATATGAGGAAAACAATGAAAGAACAATTTGAGAACCTAAAAAAGATTCTTATTAGGAACCAAAAAAAAAAAAAAATGCTGGAGAGGAAGACCACAATAACTGAAATTAAAAATTCCCTAGGTTTTAACCGCAGATTGGAGCTGACAGAAGAAAGAATTGATGATCTCAAAGACAAGATAGTTGAAATGATTCTAAGGCACAGAAAAAAAAATTGTTTTAAGTGAACAATGCAAGGCTAAGTGACCTGTGGGACACCATCAAGTATACCAATATATATATTATGCGAGTCACAGAAGGACAATAAACCAAACAAGGGCAAAGGGAATATTCAAAGAAATCATGGAAAAAAGCTTCCCAAATTTAAGAAACACATGAATACGCACATTCAAGAATCCTAGCAAATGCCAAACAGGATAAACTCAAAGAGAACCATGCCCAAACATATAGTAATCAATGCCAAGTACAAGGAGAGAGTTCTGAAAACTGCAAGAGGGCAGCAATGTGTATGTACAAGGGAATCCCAATAAGATTAAATGCCAGTTTCTCATTAGAAACTATGTAGGCAAGAAAGCAGTGGGACAAAATATTAAAAATGCTGAAAGAAAATTATTGCCAACCAAGGATTTTATATTTGGTGAGAGTTTCTTTCAAAAATGAGGGAGAGATTAAAACACTCCCAGATAAAAGATGAGGGAGTTTGTCATCACTAGACCTGCCCTATAAGCAATGCACTAGACCTGCCCTACAAACAGTGCTAATGGGTAAGGGTGTCTTTGGACTGAAAGAAATGACATGAGACAGTGGATCAAAGTGGCATAAAGAAATAAAGACCTATGGTAAAGGTAAACATATGGGTAATTATACATTCCAGTATTATTACATTTTATTTTTTGGTATGTAACTTCACTTTTTATTTATTATGGGTTCTAAAATACAAATGCATAAAAAGTAATGATAAATCTATGGTTTTTGACATAAAATGTATAAAGATAAAATTTGTAACAAGTAAAACAAAAAAGTGAGGGGATGGAAGGGTACAGGAAAAAGATATGTGTGTGCTATTGAAGGTAACTTGGTATCAAATTGAACATGATCCATGTAGATTTAGGATGTTAAATTTTAGCTCCTTGGTAACCAAAAAGAAAATATCTGAAATATATGTACAGAATGAAATGAGAAGAGACTCAAAATGGTACAATACAAAAAATTACCTAAATATGCAAGTAAACATTAACTGAAAAATTGAGAAAAGTTACAAGACTTACAAAGAAAAACCTGAAAAATGGCAGAAGAAAGTCCTGCTTATGAGTAGTTGCTTTAAATGTAAATGAATTACTCTCCAGTCAAAGGCAGAGATTGGCAGAATGGATAAAAAGTATGACCCAAGTACATGTTATTTACAAGAAAATCACCTTAAATTCAAAGACACAAGTAGGGTGAAAGTGAAAGGATGAGAAAAAAATACTATGCAAATAGTAACCAAAGAGATCTGGGATAGCTAAACTAATATCAGATAAAGTAGACCATTATGAGGGACAAAGAAGGTCAAGATATACCATTATAGGGATCAATTCAACAAAAAGACAAAATTGTAAATATATTTGTACCTATTGACAGAGCCCCAAAACATATGAAGCAAATATTGACATAATTGAAGGGAAAATAAACAGTTCTACATTAAGAGTAAGAGACTTCCATACAGCACTTTCAATAATGGATAGATCATTTAGACAGAAGATCAGTAAGGAAATAGAAGACTTTGAATGATGCTCTAAACTAACTAGACCTAACAGACATAATTGAGTACTTCATCCAACAGCAGCAGAATAAACATTCTTCTCTAGTGTCTATGAATCATTTTCCAGGATAGATCAAATGTTAGGTAACAAATCTCAATAAATTTAAAAAATTGAAATCATACAATGTATCTTTTCTGACCACAATGGAATTAAGCTCGAAATCAATAACAGAGAAAGAAATTGAAAATCCACAAATATGTGGAAATTAAACAACATACTCTTAAACAACCAATGGGTCAGAGAAGAAATGACAAGGAAAATAGGAAATATCTTGAGGCAAATGAAAATGAAAACACCACACACCAAAACTTATGGGATGCAGCAAAGGCAGTTCTGAGAGGAAAATTTATAGTCCTAAATAATTACTTTAAAAAGGAAGAACAATCTCAAATCAGAGACTTGACCTCACAGCTGAAGGATCTAGAAAAAGATCAAACTAAATCCCAAAGCAAACAGAAGGAAGAAAATAACAAAGATTAGAGCAGAGATAAATGAAATTGAGAATAAAAAACAATAGAAAGAATCAACAAAACTAAAAGTTGGTTCTTTGTAAAGATCAGTAAAATCCACAAACCTTTAGCTAGACTGACAAAGAAAGAAAGAGAGAGGACTGAAATAACTAAAATCAGAAATGAAAAGGAGGATATCACTACTGACCCCAAGGAGATAAAAAAGGATTATAAGAGGATACTAGGAACAACTGTATGCCAACAAATTAGATAAGCTAGGTGAAATGGACAAATTCCTATAAACACACAAACTATCAACACTAACTCAAGAAGAAATAGAAGATCTTAGCAAACCAATAACTATAAAGAGATTGAATCACTAATCAAAAATCTCCAAAGAAAAGCCCAGAATGAGATGGCTTCACAGGGGAATTTTACCAAACTTTCCAAGAAGAATTAACACCAATCCTGCTCAAACTCGTCCATATATTGAAGAGAATGGAACACTTTCTAACTCATTCTTTGAGACCAACATCATCTAACACCAAAGCCAGATAAAGATACCACAAGAAAAGAAAAGTGCATCCCAATTCCCCTTATAAAAATAGATGCAAAAATCCTCAAGAAAATATTAAACCAAACTCAGCAACACATTGGAAGAATTATATGCCATGATCAAGTGTTACTTATCTCAGGTATGCACAGGAGGTTCAACATGAGCAAATTAACATAATATACCACATTAACAAAATGAAGGGAAAAAAACACATGATCATCTCAATTGATACAGAAAGGGCAATTTGACAAAATCCAGCACGCCTTCTTAATTAAAACACTTATAAAACTAGGAATGGCACATATGAAAAACCCACAGCTAAAATCATACTCAATAGTGAAAGACTGAAAGCTTTCCCTCTAAGGTCAGGAACAAGATAAGGGTACCCACTGTCAACACTGTTATTCAACATTGTATTGGAAGGTCTGTCCAGAGTCCTTAGACAAGAAAAAGAAAGAAAAGGCATCCAAATTGGAAAGGAAGAAGTAAAATTTTCCCTCTTTGCAGGTGATATGATCCTGTATACAGAAAATCTTGAAAAATCCACAAAACCTCTTAGAGCTAATACATGAATTCAGCAAAGTGGCAGGGTACAAGATCAAGCAAAACTAAGCGGTGTTTCTATACACTAGTAATGAAAATCTGAAGCAGTAATCAAGAAAAAATTCCATTTACAACAGCAATGAAAAGAATCAAATACCTAGGAACAAATCTAACCAATTATAAAAGGACTTGTACACAGAAAACTGCAAAACATTGATAAAATAAATCAAAGAAGATATAAATAAATGGAAGGACATTCTATGTTCATGGATTGGAAGACTAAATATTGTTAAGATGTCAATTCTTCCCAAAGCCATGTACAGATTCAATGTAATCCCAATCAAAATTTCAACAGCATTCTTTGCAGAAATGGAAAAGACAATCATTAAATATATATGGAAGGGTAAGGGGCTCCAAATAGCCAAAGCCATCTTGAAAAGGAAGAATGAAGTTGGAGGACTCACACTTCTCAATCTTAAAACTTATTACAGGGAGCAGATGTGTCTCAAGCAGTTGAGCGCCTGAGTCCCACATGGGAAGTCCCTGGTTTGGCTCCTGGTTTCTCCTGAAAAGACAAGAAAACAAACAACAAGCAAAACAGGCAAAAAAAAAAACCAACTTAGGGAAGCCAATGTGGCTCAGTGGCTGAGCACTAGCTTCCCACATACCAGGTCCTAGTACCTAAAAACAACAAACAACAACAACAACAAAAAAAACTTATTGCAAAGCCAAGTAATCAAAACAACATGGTACTGGCACAAAGACAGACATAGACAAATGCAATCAAATTGAGAGGTCAGAAATAAACCCTGATATCTATGGTCACCTGATTTTTGACAAGGGTGCCATATACACTCAATGAGGAAAAATCGTCTCTGCAAGAAATAGTGCTGGGATAACTGGATGTCCATATCCAAAAGAGTGAAGGTGAACCCCTATCTCACACAATATGCAAAAAAATCAAATTCAAAATGCATCACAGACCTTAATATAAGAACCAGTGCTATCAAATTCCTGGAAGGAAATGTAGAGAAGCATCTTCAGGACCTTTTGTTAGGCAATGGTTTCTTTATACCCAAAGCACAAGCAATGAAAGAAAAAATAGATAAATGGAACCTCATCAAAAGTGGGTCCTTCTTCAAAGGTCTTTATCATGAGAGTAAAAATACAACCTACAGAATGGAAGAAAATATTTGGGACCCACATGTCCAATAAGGGTTTAGTATCCAGAATATATAATGAAATCCTACAACTCAACAATTAAAAGACAACAACCCAATTTAAAAATGAGGAAAAGACTTGAATATCAGGAAATGGATGTGGCTCAAGCAGTTGGGCTTCCATCAACATATAGGAGGTCCAGGGTTCACTTCCTGGGGCCTCCTGGTGAAAGGCAAGCTGGCCTGTGCAGGACTGCTGGCCCGCATGGAGCACTGGCACAGCAAGATAGTGCAATAAAAAGAGACATGGAGGAGAGACAGTAAGAGACACAGCAGACCAGGGAGCTGAGGTGGCACAAGAGATTGAGTGCCTCTCTCTCACTCCGTAAAGTCCCAGGATCAGTTCCCGGTGTCGCCTAAAGAGAAGATGAGCAGAGAAGAACACACAGAGAGCAGACTGTGAGTGCAAAACAACAGGGGTAGGGTGCGGTGGGGAATAAATAAATAAATCTTTTTTTTTTAAGATTTATTTTTTATTTATTACATATCCCCCCATTTCTGCTTGTTCTAGCTGTGTTCGTGTTTTGCATTCTTCTGTGTCTGCCTGTCTCCCCCCACTACAGTGACCCGCCGAGTCAGCTCACCATGCGGCGGCCTGCCTGCTTGCGGCGGCTTGCCCTGCTCGCGGGGGTTTGCCCTGCCCGCGGTGGCCTGCCCTGCCTGCGGTGGCTTGCCTTCTCAAGGCAGTATGCCCGCTTGAGGAGGCCCTGGGAACCGAACCTGGGGCCTCCTATGGGGTAAACTGGCGCCCTACCAATTGGGCTACAGCCAGCCCCCCAAATAAATCTTTTTAAAAAAGAAAAAAAAAAAAAGACTTGAATGGACATTTCTCCAAGAAAGATATTCAAAATGCCCAAGAGCACATGAAAAGATATTCAATATCATTAGCCTTTAAAGAAATGAAAATCAAAACTGCAATGAGATACTATGATATTATTTCATACCAACTAGAATACCTACTATTAAAAAAACAGAAAATTATAAGTATCGGAGAAGATGTGGAGAAATAGGAACACTTGTTCATTGTTGGTGGGAAGGTAAAATGGTGCAAAAACTGTGGAAGACAGTTTGGTGATTCCTTAGTAAGTTAAGTACAGAATTAGCAAATGACCCAACAACCCCACTTCTAGATATATACCCAAAAGAGTTGAAAGCAGGGACCCAGACAGATATTTGCATACCGATGTCCATAGCAGCACTATTCCCAATCATCAAAAGATGGAAGCAACCCAAGTTCATCAACCAATGAATGGATAAACAAAATATGGTGTATACATACAGTGGAATATTTTTCAGCCGTGAACAGGAATAAAGTTCTGATACATGCAACAACATGGATTTACGTTGAAGACATCTTGCTGAGTGAAATAACCCAGACACAAAAAGACAAGTATTGTGATTATTGATATGATTCGAGAGACTCATAAGCAAATTCAGAGTCAGAAACTAGAATACATGTAATCAGGGGCTGTGCTGGAGGTAGGGAAGGGGGAGTTAGTGCTTAAATTGTACAAAGTTTCTATTTGGAGTGATGGAAACGTTTTGGTAATGAATGGTGGTTATGGTAGCACAACATAGTGAATATATTACTGTTAATTATTTAGCTTGTATACATGTTAGTAGAATAAAAATTTTTGAAAAATAAACCCATAGGGATATATAACACAAACAGTAAACCTGAATGTAAACCATGGACTATAGTTAATTGTACAATTATAATAATATTCTTTCATCAGTTGTAACAAATGTACCATACTAATGCAAAATATTAATAGTAGTGGAAGTATAAAAGGATTTTATATTTTCTGCATGATTTTCCTGTAAACCTACAACTAACTTCTCTAATAAAGAAATTAAAAAAAAAAAACTTTTGAAGTGCTCGAGAATTAGTTTTTGCTGTTTTAAAACTTTGCTCAATTGTTACTATTTTGAATTTTAAAATAAATGTTTTAAAAGTAATTCAAATATAAAGTACAGATGTATATTATTTTTACTCTCAGTGTCAGGATTATATCTAGCTAGTTTCCCATCTACCTACATGTGAGTAAACACTTCAAAAAGAATCAACCCATTTTTTTTCCTATTGGAAGACTTTTCTGGGTTCTAGCCCTTGGCTTATTCTAAACAGTGCATCTTACACAGTGAATTATATTGTATATAAAATTTATTATAACAGTTGAAATCCTTTTAGCAATTAATATTTTTGATGAAAAGGATACACAACTGCTTACCATTATATTAGAAGTATTTTCACATATTTAGGCATTTTAAATCAGTCGGGCTATTTCTTCTCTCTGAAATGTCCACCCTTCATCCACTCTACACATGAATTCTTTCTAAAATATTAAGTATATTTAAAAACTACATAAATACATGCTTATAAAAATGAACACAGGGGCCGGCTGTATAGCCCAGTTGGTAGGGCACTGGTTTACCACATGGGAGGCCTCAAGTTCGGTCCCCGGTCCTCCTCGAACGGGCCTCCTCGAACCGGCCGCCTTGAGAAGGCAAGCCAACGTGGGCGGGGCATGCTGCCATGGGCGGGGTACGCTGCCGTGGGCAAAGGCAAGCCCCTGCGGGCAAAGGCAAGCCCCCACAAGCAAGGGTGAGCCCCCACAAGCAGGCGGGCCGCCGCGCTGGTGAGCTGACTCGGCGGGTTGCCCCAGCAGACAAGCAGACACAGAGGAATGCAGAGAAAAATGAACACAGCAAGAACAAGCAAAAAGGAGGGAATGTATAATAAATAAAATTAAAATAAATCTTTAAAAAAAATGAACACAATGCAGGAGTATTTGGTGAAAATATATTTTCTCCCTTAATTAAAAAAAAAAAAAGTGAGCATGTTTGAGGCATCAGTACACACCTGAAAAGCTAGATTTCCTAGGTTTCCTTGCAGCCATGTGTGGCCACATGGCATGGTTCTAGCCAACAAGATAATACGTGTTAACTCTGTTGGAAGTGGCTCCTGGGAAAGGATCTTTTTCCCGAAGAAAAAGAGATAGAGTCATCTGGCACGCACCTTTTTTCTCTTTATCTTTCCATCCTCTTCCTAACTGGAATTTGGAAATGAAGCAACAATTTTGTCACTGTGAGTCTGGAAGACACATTCAAAAGGTGGTGGGACAGAAGCTTGAAAAAGCCTAGAGCCCTGAGGTGCCTCACCTGACAGCCTACTTCTGGACTTGTTACATGAGAAAAAACAAACCCCTTTCTTGTTCACGTCAGTGTTTCTATTCTAGGCAGCTACATTTCATGTACTTCCAATACCCCCCACCCCCATTCTAGTACAAGCCCAGAGGTAAACATTAATATTTAGTGTGCATCTTTTGAAACTCATTTATATTCACACCACCTTAATTTTTTCCCCAAAAGTGGGATAACACTCTATGTATTATTCAGAACCTCTTTTTTTACTTAACAATATGTCCTAGACATCTTTCCGTGTCTGTACAAATGTACTTATCTCATCCTTTTAAAAAATATTATTCTAAAATAAGACATCCCCCCCCCCGTTTCAAGGTACATTTGCTTATTCAAGCAATAGAAAAAATTTTAAAGTAAAATTAGCCAATGTCCCTAAATCCCAGTGCCCTGAAATAACCAGCAAGGGTTGGGAAACATTATTCCTATCAGCTCTCTTTGAAAATATAATGAGTCAGTTTCCCCATTCACACTCGCATGCCTATGTGTAGAAACACACACACATACACAAACACATTCCCAAATACACACAAATACAGACACCTACTCACGTGGTAGGGAGAGAGAGAAGTAACCTTACAAAAATCAGACCCTATTAAAGGTGTTTAATTTCATTTGAACTAAAAAGAAGAATTAGTAGAAAGCCTTTGAAAGTTATGACCAAAATAGCCATAGAAAACCATGAAAGAGAAATCCAAAATTCAAACCAGATGTCATTTCAATACCCTTAAGAGTTATAGAATTAATGAAAGAAATATTTAAGAGAATCAAACATGTCATGCTAATATTTTCTTTTGCTACAGAATCTATATATAGTTGGTATTATACACTTGCAATATTATAACTAATCTGGTTTATTAGATTGAGGCATCTTTGTGATTCCAGTTTTAAATTTAGAATTGAGTAAGTGATTTTAACTTGCAAATTTAACTAGAAATTTTACTAAGTTTATATAATAATATTAAAATATTTAAAAGGCCTTAAGTTTCACCATATTTTTATGTTTTATTAATTAATTCATAAAAATTACTCAATTATTTAGGAAGGTTTGTCATTCAGAAAATTGAAGACCTTAAAAAAAATAAAATGTATTAAATTTATAAACAGTTACCAACATTTAAAAAGAGATTAAATTTAAAAAATGAATATTAATCCATTGAAGGCCATTAAAAAAGTGATAGTTCAAATTTGCTAGAGTTACAAATAGAATAATGAGATTTATAAGATGAACATAAATGCTTAAGGAAGAATTAAAGTAGAACTAGTGATTTAGGAAATAATTATTAATTTTAAAAACCAAAGTAACATCTAAATTGTCTTTTCTGTGACCATAAAGAAACACATTTATAAAAGAAGAAACTTCAGAATTGTCAACTTTGGATACATGTTTTTTCACCATTAAGATGTGGTGTGTCTTAGATCCCCTAAGGTAAAGAGAAAAGATTATGAAAACCATTAAGGATTGGGGTTATCATGTTCTTATTACTTTCTCAATAAAATATGTTTCTATTTTAGCATTGAATGTTTTCCTGCTATGAAGGATGAGTGTAGATGACCAACTGTCCCAGTTTGCCTGGCCCTGAGGGGTTTTTCTGGCACTTGGGACTTTCAGTGCTAAAACCCGTATAGTTGGTCACCATCTTGCAAGGCATCATGGCAGAGCTGCAAAGACTGAAGATTCTAATACCTGAAACTCTCTATTTTTTCTTCTAAAATGGGGACAAAATACTGAATATCCATCCAAAAGGTGATTGTGAAGATTAAATGAGTTACTATATGAGAAGCACTTAGAACAGTGCCTAGAATGTACTAAGCAGTAGATATATGCTAACTGCCATTGCTGGATCCCTGGACACTTTTCCTGATTTTGTTGTTTATATTCTTTTTACTTCTCTAGCTGTTGGTCCTTCATTTTATATTTAAGTAGATTCAGTGCTTACTACCTTTTGCCAATGGGTTTTCCATTCCTGAGCTCTTTATTTTGATTCATTTCTTGGTTGACTGGCTTTTATGACCGAGTAGATCTTTTTACAAAGAGCTCTTAGGTGCTACCTCCTCTGAGTTCTTCAGTCTTTGCTTGTTCTTTAACTGAATGGAATCTTGGCTGAATATAATATCCTTGGGTCCCTCTTTCTTTCAGCACTTGATCAACAGTGCTCTATTCTTTTCTTGCATCAAAGTTTGCCATGCTGAGGTTTGAGGCCAGACTGATATTTTTTTATTAGCTATGACTTATTTTGCCTATTAAAATTGATGCTCAATAATGTAACTCTACTGTATCTTGATCTAATTTTTCTTATCTAAAATGTATTTTTTTCAAACGAAAGATTCAGTTCTTATATTTCTAAGAAATTTTGCTGTATTTTTTAAAAATGCTTTTCCCCTTTTGTTTGTTGAGTTTTAACTCAGGAACAGCAATTATTCTTATTTTGGATTATCTTTGTCTCTTCTCCATTTTATTATATTCTCTAAAAGTACAATAATCACTTTATCTTTCTTCTCTGCTTTCATTATTACATCCTCGACTCTTTCTTTCATGCTATCTAGCAGACAGTGCTAGTTACCTGATATAACTTTCTCCTTTCTTCTTACTAACAGAGCATGGTTTAGTTTTTATGGCAGTGAAAATATCTTAAAAACTTGATTTCTTGGGCTCCCTTGCGGCTAGAGGTAGGCATTTGACACAATTCTGGCCAATGAGATAGATATAAGTCTACCATGTAGCATGTTTCGAAAAGCTCTTTAAAAAAGGATCAGACCAAGTTGGTGCATACCTTTTGCCTTTCATCCTTCTCATTCTTCCTCCCTGCAATAGGGTGCAAGATGGAAAGAGAAGCTGTTATCTTGGAATCATGAGGATACAAGTGACATGCAGAGATTTAAAGCAGAGAGATAACTAGAACCTTGATAGTTTCTTTGAAGAATAATAAAAGTAACTGCTAATTTTTATAAAGAATTTGATATGGATTGAATTATATGCCCCAGTTTGAACATGTTCTTGGTCTTGGTCTACATTCTGGTGTGTGTAGACCAATTGTAAATAAGATCTTTTCAAGATGTTATTTCAGTTAAGGTGTGGCCCAACTAAATCAGGCTGGGTTTTGTTTACTTTCCTCAGCTGCTGAAAGTAGATACCATGAAATTGGTTGGCTTAAATAATGGGAATTTAGTAGCTTACAATTTGCAGACAAGAAGATGTCCAAATCAAGGTATCATCAAGGCCATGCTTTCTTCCTGAAGACCAGCTGCAGGGGATCCTTGGCTCTTCCACCACATGGCAAGGCACATGGCAGTGTCTACTGGAATCTCACCTCT
>PVKH010022366.1:0-14114 GCA_004027955.1 Chaetophractus vellerosus
TTATAGACTTGTGATACATGCAATAGAAGAAATTACAAAATTATGTGGTGCCAGGGGCAACTGGATGCTTTAGAGGCAGGGAGAAAGAAGAGCAATTGTAATATGGGGGCTTTTTTTGGGACTTGGGAATTGTCATGGGTGATATTGCAATGGAGGATATAGGCCATTTTATATCATCATGTTTCATGCATAACTGTATGGGAGAGAGAGTTGTCTATAGTCTGAACTGTGATCCATGCTTGATGGCAAAGCTCCAAAATGTGTATATGAACCACAGGCATTGTGCCACACTGATGAAGGATATATATGTGGGAGGTTGTGGGAGGTGTGGGAGGGTGACATACAGGTATTCCTAAAATTTCTGTGTAACATTTATGTGATCTATATATCCTAAATATATATATATATAACATTAAAAAAGAATCAAATAAAAACATTATGGTCTGTTGGGCAAAGAAAAAAACAAACCTTAAATCAGTAATAATTGCAAGTACAAAATCATAATCAGTTCAAAGAAATACAGTATGTCTTCAGGCAAAATTCCTTATAGCTGTAGAACTCTGAAACATACAAAACCATGTAACTGCTTCTAATACACAAATGGAAAGGCACAGAATAAACATTTTCATTATCATCGGGAGAAATTGGGATGTTAAACATAAGTCATGGATCCTCTACAGTTCAGTAAACCTGCAGGGCACTGTCCATTCAATTTCAAAGTCTGAGAGTCATTCTTAAGATGATGGTTTCTTCTCCTTGGGGCCACATGGGAACCCATACTTTCCACAGTCTTCCCCAAAAGTCACTTTCTTGGTTCCACCCTCATCAAGCATCTGGGTGTTGACTAAGCTCCAGACCTCATCCTCCAAGAGTGTTGGGGTGATTTGCACAGCTTACCCAATCTTTGGGTTGACCACTTGGCCTTCCCTAATCCATGGGGGACATGAGCACCCCTTTCAGACCTATGGGGTGCTGGCTTTAACTTCCCTAATCTTTGAGGAATGTGCTCCACCCACCCTGTACCCTGGAGAGGCAAAACTCTCCCAGAACATTGGGTGGAGACATCCACCCTCTTCAACTTCTTAGGCAAACTCACCCTCTCTGGACACATGAGTGGGGCTCATCTCTTGGCCCAAGGCAATGTCTTAATTCCAGATCTCAGCTTCCATGGTTTTCTCCTTAAAGCTGTTTCTCCTTCAATATTTTCTTTCCATGTCCTTTTTAGTCCAAGTGAACAGTGGTTTTGTTCATATAGTACTCTTAAAAACTTTGTTGGTTTAGCATGCAGGAAGCAGGGGTCTAAGCCATCAGACAGCAAGACTTCCCACAAGTCTTTCCTAGATAACTGCATCTTCAATTCTGATTTACAAGTCCAGGTTTAGCTAAGTCTTCAAATGGGGCACTTTCAACTGGAAACTTGATTTCCAGAAACTTGGAAGTCCCAGAATCAGTTTCTTTGTGCCCCAAAATTCAGTCATTAGCACATTTCTTTCATCTAGCATTTTGCTATAAGCTGCAAGGAGAAGCCAAGCGACATTCTCTGGGTTTACTTTGGAAAGTACTTCAGCTAAATGCTCAGGTTAGCCATTTTGAAATTCTATCTTCCCTATAACACCAGGAGTTAATCTTGCTAAGTTTTCTGCAACTTTAAAACATGGATCACCTTTCCTCCAGTTTCCAGTAATAGTTTCATCATTTACTTCTAAGGCATCATAAAAAGTCTCTTTAGCATTCATATTGCTATCAACAGTCTCTTCAAAGTGATCTAGGTCTTTTCCATCAAGCATTTCACAATTCCTCCAAAAAAAAAATACCCCTTACCCATTTATAATACCATTCCAGTATTTTGGTAATTGCAAAAAGCACTACTCCACTTCTGGTACCATATTCTGTATTAGTCAGCCAAATGGGTGCCTTCACAATATACCAATAATTGGTTGGTTTTTATAAAGAGTATTTATTTGGGGTAGACATTTACAGTTACCAGGCCACAGAGTATAAGTTCTTCCCTCACCAAAGTCCATTAGCACGTGTTGGAGCAAGACAGCTGCTGACATTTGCCAGGGTTCAGGCTTCTTGGTTTCCTGGGGCTGTGTTTCTCCCCAGGATCAGTTGGTCTGTTTCTTCCAAAAGGTCAGCTGTAAACTATCAGGCAAATGGCTTGCTTTTCTATTCCTGGGGTGTTCTATCCAACATCAGAACTGCTTCTCAAAAACTGCTTCTCAACTCTGCACCTTCTACCTTTAGTCTTGTCTTTTATACTTGAGACCACACCCACTCAGGGGAGGGGCTCAATGCTCTACTGATGTGGCCCAGTTAACACCCTAATCATAACTCAATCATGCCCAGAAGAACAGATCAGTTTACAAGCATGATTCAATATGGATTTTTGGAATTCATAATTACATCAAACTGTAACAGTTGTCATTTCAAATAATATGAATAGTCAAAGGAATGAAAACTTATAAAGCTTGTTTTCAGTTATATTTTTGCTGAATCTTTATTATTGGGATTACAAAATATCTTTAAAATAAATTAACTTTGGCAGAAGATCAGGAGTAATACATAGGAAGGAAACATGATTTATTTATCCTACATTTCAACAAAATTAGAGTTTTATCCCCGACAATTATTGAATGTCATTTTTTTAAAAAAATTCTATTTCTGTTTTTAGTTCTCTATATTTTAAATGTGATTTAAAATCTGTTAACATATTTTAAAATTTTCTGGAAATTTGGCTGGATTACTATTTTATCTTCTCACTCACATCGCTCATACATAAAGGACTCCTTTCTCTAGTAATACTATTTGCAAGGTTGTATTTATGTGCTTATATTTACATTTTTACATCCTTTTAGCATACATCTATTTCTTATATACATCATATAGTTGGGTCTTACTTTTTATTAGATTCAATTAAAAGGCCTTTAGTTGTATTTCAACCACTTACATTTAAAGCCACTTTTATATCTTATTTTCATTTTATGTCCTATAATTTTGAAATTCTGTTTCTTTTCTCTTGGTTTATTTTTCTTAATATAAAATTTAGTACTATATTTAAACCCAACCCTTGAATTTTATAAAGATACTTTATTTCATTATATTATTAGTGTTTTTTCAAAGGGTAAAATTTGCATACTTAAATGTTTTTATTGTTCTTAGTATTATTATGATTTACAGGCAACCAAAATAGCACCATAGGACTCTCCAGGACCTATTCACATAAACTGTCTTTGATAAACAATAACTAAAGGCCAAACTCTGTTCCACAAAACTCTAAAAATGAATTAAATGATTGGAGTAACAGGGTGAACCTTGAATCAAGAAAATGCAAATTAAAACTGGTAGCAAATATTGGCCTCTACCCCAGCCTCTCCCATGCACAGTGTGTTGTGGACCTGAGTTCTTACTGTGTGTCCCTGATTCTGTTTTGGAGGAAATATGGTCACCCCTATGGGCATGCTGTAATGCATGTATATTGGTTCAAATGTATCCAGTGGCAGCCTGAAAGCTTAATTTGGGGAGTCCATCTCTGTCCCCTTCTTTCCAGAACTTGTCCTACAGGCAGAAACAGGTTCCAGATAGTTAAAACAGAGTAAATAACAGTTCAAAGTAAACTGGAAGGATTCCTGTCTATAAGACAAATAATAGAGCACCTTGGAGGAGGGAAATTCTATTTCATAGGGATAGGGAAGACATTCCAATTCCAGTAAACAGGAAATTGATAAGGCCCTAAAATGAGTTCAGGATAAAACACAGTCTCAGAAAAAGGGAGGATCCCACATTTTACCTCAGGCAGACTTTCTTGATAGGAAAAGTAAACTCTTAATGACAGCACAAACCAATATAGAACCAATTTTCAAAGACAAATATTTTGTATGCATTGATTTTTTTGTTGTTGTTTTTGTTAGCTCCTGACACTCAATGATATATATGGCATATAACTAGGTGTATACAAACTTCATATACACACAGCTCACAAACTAAACCCCATAGGTAAAACATTAAAATATTAAAGTGTACATTGTGAAACAAAAATTAAGAAGACAAAGAAAGACACAAAAAATTGTGACACAGCCAAAGGAATGAGATAGAACTTCAGAAATCTTCAAAGAAGACTGAGTATTGGATATAGAAAAGGACAAATCAGTGCAATAAAGACAGCACAATTAAAATGGTTCAGGTTGTACAGGAGAAAGAAAACAGATGAAAAAAGAAAAGAACAAAGCATTATAGACATGTGGGACAACCTAAAGAATAACACGATAGTCACAACAGGAGACCCTGAAGAAAAAAGGGAGAAAGTAGCAGAAGAAATATTCAAGGAAATAATGGCAGAAAACTTATCTAATTTAATGAAACACATGACCATGTTCAAGAAGGACAGGGAAAAAATAACAGGATAAACTTGAGGAGAACCATGGACTGTAGTATAACTGTAGAAACCAAAAACAAGGAGAGTTTTCTGAAATCAACAAGAGAAAAACAGAAAAAGATTTCATATAAAAGGAAGTCCCTATAAAATTAATTGCTGATTTCTCAGCAAAAAATCATAGATGCACAAAGACAGGAGGTTGAAATATTTAAGTGATGAAATAAAAAATATTACAAGGAACTTTTTTATTCAGCAAGACTGTCTTAAAAATGAGGACAAGATTAACATTACCAGATAAAGGCTGAAGAAGATGATCACTACTAGAACTGTCCTACTAGCAATGCTAGAGGGAGTTCTTCAGACTGAAAGGAACGGATACTAGTCTTTGTATAGAAGCATCATGAAGAAATAAAGATTTCTGTTAAAAGTAACCACAATGGTATTTATAAACTTGTGTATTATATAGTATTTTTAAAATGTAACTTCAAATTTTATTGTACAGATTCTAAAAATACATGCTTAAGAAGTAATTACAATTCTATGGTTTATTGGACTTAATGAGTATAAATTTAATTTGTAACAAATAAAACAATGAACTGGGGGTATTATGGGGTATAGGAACAATTAACATGTTATTGAAGTTAAATTGGTATCAAATCAGACTGTTATAAATTCAGGATTTAAAAAAAAACACAATTGTAACCATAAAGAAAATATCTGAAAAAAATAAATAGAAGGAAATGAGAAGGGGCCCAAAGGCTACAATCCAAAATATGAAATAGATATGAAAATATTCCTAAATGGAAGAATTGTATAAAATATACAAAGTGCAAGAAGCTAAAATGGCCGTAGAAAGTTCTGAATTATTGGTAACTACTTTAAATGGAAATGACCAAAATTCTCCAACAAAAGGCAGAAATTGAACAATTTTTAAGCTATATGCTTTTATAAGAAACTAAACTGAAATTCAAAGACAAATTTGATTTAAAAAATTGGGGGAAAAGTTGATTGAAAGTGAAAAGATGGAAAACGTATTCCGTGCAAATATAAAAAATAGTAACCAAAAGAGAGCTAAGTATGCTTTCTTATAATAGATAAAATAGTCTTCAAGTACACAACTTTTAAAATGGACAAATGAGTACACTATATTTTGATAAAGAGGTCAATTCAACAAGAAGACATGAAATCTACAAATATTTTTGCACTGAATCAGCAGAAACCAACAATAATCAAATATTGACACTTTAAAAGAGATAAACATGGTTCTATAATCTAATAATAAGCTTCAATATACAAATAATAATGGATAGAATATCTAGATAGAAGATTGGTAAGGAAATGGAAGTCCTGAATGATATTCAAAAAGACAAGTCAGTGACAAAGACTGTAGGAGTTAACAATTATGTGTACAACACTTTATTCATGAGGCCAATAAAGGGTCTTCACTGCTATACATGGAGCATTCTTCAAAATAGACCATATGCTAGGTCACAAAAGAAGACAATATATTTAACAAGATATAAATCATGCAATGAATCTTCTCTAGCAACATTTAAATGATATTAGAAATCAATGAAAGAAGGATTAGTGAAAAATTCACTGATACATGGAAATTAAAAAGTACAATGTTAAACAACCAAGGGATCAAAGAAGAAATTACAAAGGCCATTAGCAAATATCTTGAAGTGGATGAACAATACAAAACATACCAAATCTTATAGATGCAGCAATGGATGTGGTAAAGGGAAATTTATAATTCTGAATTATTACAACAAAAATAGGACAAAAATCTCAAATATGACACCTAATCTCACATCTTGTACTAGAAACGGAAGAGCATAATAAATCCAAAGAAAGCAGTTGTAATGAAATTATAAATATTACAATAGAGATAAATGAAATAGAGAATAAAAATATAGTAGAGAGGATCAATGAAGCCAAAAGTTGTTTCATTATAAAGAGCAATAAAATCAACAAAACTTTAGCTAGACTGAAAAAGACAGAAAGGACAGAAATAACTAAAATCAGAAATGAAGAGGGACATTATCCTAGACACATAGTAATAAAATAGAGTATAAGAATGTACTATGTACAATTGTCCCCACCAAAAAAAAAAACAGATAAACTAGATTGAATGGGCAAATTCCTAAAAACATAAAATCTACCTACAGTGACTCAAGAAGAAATAGATGTCAACAGACCAATAACGGGGCCAGCTCGATAGCCCAGTGGATAGGGCATTCGGTTCCTGGGGACCTCTCCTAGTGGGCAGACCACCTTGAGAATGGCTAGCTGCCATGGGCGGGCCAGAGCCACCATGGGCAGGACAAAATGTTGCCACAGACAGGGCAAAAGCCGCCACAGGCAGGGCAGGTCACCCACGAATGGAGCGCAGCCAGCCACCCATGAACTGAAAGCCGGCTGTGAATGGAAGCAGAAGCCACCCACAAGCGGGGAAATCCATGCCTGTGCAGTGACCAGTCTCAGTGCATCGCCGCAGCAGGAGGGAAGGGGAGATATGTAATAAAATAAATAAATCTTTAAAAAAAAACAAGAAAAAACAGACCAATAACAATTAAAGATATCAAATCAATTATCCAAACCTCCTAAAAAACAAAATCACAGGACCAGGTAGGTTCACTGGTAAATTTTACCAAACATTCCAAAAACACCAATCCTACACATATTCCTGCAAAAGCAAAAATTAGAAGGAAAATCTCCCAACTCATTCTATGTGGAAAAGATTACCCTAATACCAAAGCCAGATAAAGCTATCACAGTAATATTATGGGCCAATATCTCTTTTGAATATTGAGACAATAAAATTAGGAAGAGTGGGAAATTAACTCAAAATTAAAAAGGTCATATATGAAAGTCCCAGAGCTAACATCATATTCAGGGTCAAGACAAGGATTTCCACTAACACCAATATTATTCACCACTCTAATGTCAGGTCTAGTTTGAGTAATTAGGCAAGAAAATGAAATAAAAAGTATACACATTGGTAAGGGATAAGTTAAACTTTCCTTGTTTGCAGATGACATATATCGAGAAATTTCCTATAGAGAGAAAATTCCCCAAAAATTCCACAACAAAGCTAAGAGCTATCTAATTCTCTAAAGTGGATGATATGATAATACAAAAAATCAGTGATGTTTCTATAGGTTAATAATTAAATGTTTTAAGAAGAAATCAAGAATAAAATTAATTATAATAGAACAACTGTAAAAAATCAAACTAGGATTAAATTTATCCAAGAATGTAAATGACACATGCAGAAAACTATAAAACTTTTCTTGAAGTACTCAAAAAAGCCCTAAAAAAATGGAAAGATATTCTGTGCTCATGGTTTTGAAGACTAAATGTTCTTGTGATGTCAATTCTACCAAAAGGGATTTCCAGATTCAATACATTCCAAATCAAAATTCCCACGGACATCTTAGCAGAAATGGAAAAGACAACGAACATATATGTCAGGAACTGTAAAAGCACAATTATTAAATCATACCTTGAAAAATAATAATGTTGGAGTGCATACGCTTCCCAATTTTAAATTTTATTAAAGAGTACTGTTCTCAAAATAACATGATTCTACCATAGAGAGGACATATCAATAGCATTGAGATGGCAGTTAAAAATAAACCTTCATAGCCATATCCAACTGATTTTATTTTTGAAAGAAAGCACAAATTTTAATAGTGAGTGCAAGTCCAGATTAGATTTAATATAATCAATTTTTAAAAATAGATAGCACAGAAATAAACATTTATAAAGGTAAATAATGTTTCAAATATAATAAAAATTAATTACAATGTAATTCTAATTCTTTTACTACAGCTTTATCTACTGGACATAATTTCTACAAATGAGATAAATAATGGTTTTGGTTATTTAATTTCCATTTAGGCCATAATTCTTTCTAGATAATCAAATTCCTATTTGGGAATTCTTCACATCAAATTGGAATGAATTACAGAAGATAACAATTTGCTAACTCTGAATTTTATGAGGCAGAACTCGAAATCTTGCTCAACAGTAATCATGCTAAATCATTATTGATCTAGATAGGTTATTTTAAGCAAAGTGTATGAATAAGAAATGGTTAAAGAAGATGAAGTATCTAAATTAATCTTCTCTAGCCTTCTGCAATTAAATGCAAGTGTTTACTTTGTATGAAAATAATTACAAAATACTGATCACAGGACCAATTATTGTTTTTATGAGTAATTGCTGTTGCACTGAGGAATTATTGTTCATATACTATAATGTTGTTATTTTACACTTAGCTGGTATACTCCAGCTCTTTATTTTGGTTGCTTTTTGCATAGAATAGCTTTTTACAAACATTTTCATGAAGACTTTGAACTCACCCTCATTTTTGAAGGACAGCTCTGCTGGATACCGAATTCTTAGCTGGCAATTTTTCTCTTTCAGCACATTATGGACATCATAACTCTTTCTTGTCTCCTCCATGTTTTTTTTTTTTAAAGATTTATTTATTTTATTACATATCTCCCCTTCCCCCCACTGCAGCGACTTGCCGAGAGTGGTCACTGCGCAGGCGCAGCTTTCCCCGCTTGTGGGTGGTCTCTGCATCTGTTCACAGCCGGCTTTCAGTTCGTGGGTGGCTGGATGCGCTCCATCCATGGGTGACCTGCCCTGCCCATGGCGGCTCTTGCCCATCCATGGCAGCTTCTTGCCCTGCCCACGGCAGCTCTCGCCCACCCATGGTGGCTTGCCATTCTCAAGGTGGTCTGCCCGCTAGGAGAGGTCCCCAGGAATCGAACCCAGGGCCTCCCATGTGGTATGCCAGTGCCCTATCCACTGGACTATGGAGCCGGCCCCACCTCCATGGTTTTTGATGAGAGGGTGGCACTTAATCTTATCAATCTGCTCTTGTGTATGATGATTTGCTTTTATCTTGCTGCTTTCAGAATCCTCTTTTTATCTCTGATATTTGTTATTCTTAATAGTAGCTGTCTCAGCTTAGGTCTATTTGTGTTTATTTTGTTTGGGATGCATTGTCCTTCTTGGATATTGAAATTTATGTGCATAAGGGTTGATCAGTTTTCTGTCATTATTTCCTCAAGTATTCTTTCTGCCCCCTTTCCATTCTCTTCTCTTTATGAGACAATGATAATGCAAATATTTGTGTTTTGCTTTGCCATTCAGTTCCCTGAGACTATATTCCATTTTATACGTTCTCTTCTCTTTCTGTTCTGTCTTTTCTAGTTCAGATGTTCTGCCTTTGAAATCATTAATTCTTTCTTCAAGTAATTCACATCTGCTCTTATGTGCCTCTAATATATTTTTAATCTCATCCATCATGTCTTCCATTCCCATAAGGTCTGTTACTTTTCTTTACATGCTTTCAAATTGTTCTTTATGATCTCCCAGAGTCTTCTTAATATCTGCTATTTCTTCAGTCATATTTTCTTTAAATTCTTTTAAGTGATTTAGGAGACTTGTGTCATTATCATTGATTAATTGTATTAAATCCTCTATCTCTTCAGGATATTTGGTTTGTTCTTTTAGTTGGGCCATCATTTCCTGTTTCCAAGTATGGCTTGTAATTTTTTGCTGATGTCTAGGCATCTGAATATGTTGGTAAAATTACACTAATGGCTAGTTTCTCTCTCTTGCCTATTTTTATTCAAAGCTCTTCTTTGATATTTGGTTCAACTTATTCTGTCTTTAAAATTGCCGAGCTTAAGTTTGCAAAATTGGGCCAGGGACTCATGAGTGGGGCACAGATATTCTCCCAGGGGTTGGTCACAGAGAGTGCAGAGAACAATTTTGTCTCATGCAATTTCCTGACTGGCCAGGAGATGAGGCTAGTCTGTGCACCTTACCATGGAGGTGATTCAGTCTCGGCCTTCCTGTGTTCCTGTGTCAAATTTCCAGATTCAAAAAGGACTATGTAGGATGAATTCACTGAAGAAAAATGCTCTGAACTCCTTTCTCTTTTCCTTTGAAACAGCTGAGAGTTAAAAAGATGTCTGTTCCCCTCTTATCTAGCTGCAGTGAGCTAGGTGTTTTATCTCAGCTTAATATCTTGGTAGGTGGAGGAGGGAAGTTCTTCCTGGCCACTATGGGACCTTGGTTACTCATATTTGTCATTTTGGCTCCTTCATCCCTCTGTCCCCCACCCTCCTAGGAGTAGTATAGCACTATCCTGGTCTGCTGACCTCAAAACAGGCCCCTTGGACAGCTTTTGGCTCTTTCTCCATTGTTTTTGAAAGAGCATTTAGCTCTGCATGTTAGTCCATCAACATCTTCCTTCCAATTGATTTTTGAAAAGAGTGCTGCATCCACACAATGAGGACAGAATTCTATACTTTTTCATTTTAAAAACAATTTATTGAAATATATCATTCATACCTGAATATACATAAACTATAAATGTAGAGTAAAAGTGGTGAACATACAAAATAAACATGCATAGCATCACACAGGGCTCCTATACATCACCCCACCTGGCTTGCTTCACTCAATATACTGTCCTCCAGATTGATCCATGCTGTCATATGCTTCATGGCTTCATTTCATCTTACAGCTGCACAATATTCCATCATACATATACACCACAATTTGTTGATCCATTCATCAGTTGATGGACACCTGAGTTCTTTTCATCTTTTTACAATTCTGACATCCACTATGAACATAGGTGTGCAGATGTCTGTTCATGTCACTGTTCTCAGTTCTTCTGGGTATATACCTACTAGCAGTATTGCTGAGTGCTATGATATTTCTCTATTTAACTTCCTGAAGGACTGCCAAAGAGATTTTCACAGTGGTTGTACCATGCTACATTCACACCAACAGTGAATAAGTGTTCCCATCTCTCCAGATCCTCTCCAACACACATAGTTTTCTGCTTTTTTAATCATGGGCATTTTAGAAAGTCTGAAATGGTATCTCAATATATCTTTGATTTGCATCTTCCTAATAGTCAGGGATGTTAAATATTTTTCATGTAGTTTTTGGCATTTTTATTTCTTCTTCAGAATACTGTCTATCTAGCTCTTTTGCCCATTTTTAATTGAGTCATTTGTCTTTTTATTGTTGTGTTGTAGGATCTCTTTATGTATTATGGATATTAGACCCTTGCCTGATGTGTGATTTCCAAATATTTTCTCTCATTGAGTAGGCTGCCGTTTTACCCTCTTAACAAAGTCCTTTGAGGTGCAGAAGTGTATAATTTCGAGGAGTTTCCATTTATCTACTTATTCTTTTGTTGTTTGTGCTTTGGGTGTAAGTTTTAAGAAACCCACACCTACTACAAGGCCTTGTAGATGTTTCCTTGTGTTATCTTCTAGGAGGTTTATGGCCCTGGCTTTTATGATTAGCTCTTAATCTATTTTGAGGTAATTCTTGATTGGGAGTGAGATAGAGATCCACTGTTACTCTTTTGATTAGGGATATCCAGTTATTCCAGCACCATTTGTTGAAAAGATTGTTCTGTCCCAGAAATGTTGGCTTGATAGACTTATGAAAAATGAATTGGCCATAAAGATGAGAGTATATTTCTGAGCTCTCTAATCCTCCATCTTCTCATAATCCTCCATGAATAGACTCTTTAAAATATGCTGTTAGGAATACTGGATATCTATATGGAAATGAATGAAAGTGGATTCTTACCTCTCACCATATACACAAATTAACTCAAAATTGAACAAATAACAAACAATAGGAAATCTGTTGGGGATTGAATTATGTGCCCTTTAAAGCATGTTTTTCAGCTTAACCCATTCTTTGAGTGTGAATCCATTTTATATACATGCTTTGGTAGCCACTATTTTTAATTAAGGCAGGAAAAACTGAATAAATTTAATCTGTAATTTGATTACAGATACCTTTATAAGTAGAATGAAATTCATTGGGGACAATGCCACAGAAGAAGCTGGAAATTTATATGACCAGGAATAGAAAAGAGAATGATATCACCATGTACATTGCCACATGGTAGAAAAGCCAAGGATTAATAATCACTAGCATACAGACCTAGCAGTATTGTTTTGGGGGAGAAAAAAAGGACTTTATGACACCTTGATTTTGTACTTCTGACAGCTTCAAATCTGTGAGTCAATAACTTGCCAGGAAAATAAGTCAAACTCCTAGAGGGAAATGTAGGGAAACTTCTTTAGGATTTTGTGTTAGGCAGTGCTTCCTTAAAATTTATACCAAAGCCAGGAACAAAGAGGAAAAAAATAGATAAATGGTATTTCATCAAAATTAAAAACTTTTGTTTGTTGAAGTACTTTATAATGAATGTGAAAAATACTTACAGTATGGTAGAAAATATTTGGAAATTATTTTTCAGATAATGGTCTATTATGCAGAACATAGAAAGGAAACCTACAACTCTACAACAAAAAGACATTACCCAATTAAAAGGTGGGTAAAACATATTTTCTCCAAAAAATATGTATATGGTCTATAAGCACATGAAAAGATGCACATCAATACCCTTAAAGAAATGCAAATCAAAATCCCAAATGAGATTCCATTTCATTTTCAAAATATCACCTAATACAAAAAACAGAAAATAACCAATGTTAGACATGATGTGAAGAAATGGGAACACTTGTTCATCATTAGCAGAATGTAAAATCATGTTGGTACATTTATTGGTAAAACATTTGGGGGGTTGTCAGAAATTTGGGTATATAATTACGATATACTCTGGTAATCACACAGCTGGGTATATACCCTAAAGATATGAAATCAGAAACTCAAACACATATTTGCACACCAGTGCTCAAAGGGGCAATATTCACAATTGCTGAAAGATGGAAGCAACCTAAAAGTGCATGATCACTATTGGATAAGTAAAAGATGGTATATACAAAAAAGGAATATTATTCTCCCATATGAGGAATTAAATACTCATACACACTACATGCAATAAGTTGAAGACTTCATGTTGATTGAAATAAGCAAGACAAGAAAGAACAAATATCATATGATCTCACTTATAAGAAAATAATAGAATATGCAAATTCATAAATCATAATATAGGTTAAACCATAATATAGGTTACCAGGGTCAGGTTTGGGTGTAGGGAATGGGAAGTTAATGTTTAATCACTGCAAAGTTTCACTTTAAGGAGTTGGCAAATGGATGGTGGTGATGGTAGTACAAAAAGGTGATATTAATGCCACTGAAGTCTATATTTATAAGAGATTAACCAATAAATATTGTTTTATTTACTTTTAAATGAATGTTATACTAGTTTTGTCCTTTTTCCCACTTTTTTTTTGTTTGTTTACATATCCCCCCTTTCTGCTTGCTCTTGCTGTGTTCATTTCTCTGCATTTTTCTGTTTCTGATTTGTCTCCCCCCATTGCAGTGATGCGCCGAGTCAGGTCATCACACAGGTGGCTCTGCTCCATTCACAGGTAGGTCTGCTTCTCTTCACAGGTGGCTCTGATTCCGTTCACAGGCGGATCTGCTCCATTCATGGGTGACTTGCCCTGCACATGGTGGCTTTGCTGTGCCCTTGCCAGATTTTTTTTTTTTGCCCTGCCCATGGCGGCTCTGCCCTGCCCATGGCAGCTTGCCCTTCTCAAGGCTGTCTGCCTGCTTTCGAGAGATCCCCGGGAACCAAACCCATGGCCTCCCATGTTGTGAACCGGTGCCCTATCCACTGGGCTACAGCTGCCCCCCTTTTCCCACATTTTAAGTTAAATTTCTTGCTTTTATTCTAGCATATAGAGATGATAGATTTTTTTTT